>RJWM01026641.1:0-27798 GCA_004363535.1 Dasyprocta punctata
ACCACTCTGTCTCTGCCTGCACTCAGCAGACACTCGAGGACTGGGACTTATAAAGTGTGAGTCAAGATAAACGCCTCCTCCTTGAAGGTGTGGGAGTTTGACATTGTGTCCCAAAAACCAAAAATGAGAATGTGGCTAAGACCACGCCCGCGCGCCCGCTTGCACACACGCGCGCACACACACACACACACACACACACGAGCAACCATGAATAAATGAATATCTACAGCCATGTGAGGGCCAGGTGTCAAAAAGTAGGAACAATCTACAAGCTTTTTAACAGATAAATAGATAAATAAAGTGTATCCTTTCCATAAAACAATGTATCATTTATCCACCCAAGGGAAGGAAATTTTGAAAAATGCTACACTGTAGGTATATATGTAAAGGAAGTACTAACAGAAAAAGGCACAGACTGGGGAAATGTGTTTCTGTTTAACTCCAGAATAGATAAATACACAGAGTAAGAAAGCATCTGGGAGTTGCCATTGACTGCAGAGAAAGGAGAGGGTGAAATCACTCCTATTTCATATATGCTTCTTTTTGTGTTGATGAAAACTACTCCATAAGTTTACAGCAGAGGTCCCGCTGCAGCCTTTGGGCTGTGCTGCACACCAAAGACAGGTTCAGTGTGGAGTTTGCGGCACAGTTGTTATATATCTGTAAACATTTCATCAAAAGTTAGTAATAGTGCAGTAATTTTGGGAAAAAGAATGTGTGATTCTTTGGGGGCTGTTGGGGTTTAATTACATTCTGCTTCAGGTGAGCCAAGGTGAGACAAGTTAAACTTCATACCAGATAGTTTGTATGTATTGTGTATATTTTGTTATAAATGAATTTATAATTTCAGTCTGATGTACATGAGTTGGTAACTGTATTCAAGACTTAAGCTCAGTCTGTGCTTCAGTGCTTCTTGTAGTCACAGGGGAAAATACAGATCCAGAAATATAATTAATGTTTGCACAACAGCGAAGCCTATTAAAAATAGCTTCAGAGGGTTAAATCCCTAAAGCTTCCTGTTACAATAAAATACCATTGACTAACTAAAGTCAGTTCCTGAAGCACTGCTCATCTCTGGTAAGTTCTTGAGTCTCACAATTAAAGAAAAAAAACAATGTTAATAAAAGAAACAAAAAGCACAACGGATTGGAAAAAATGTAGAGATTTTATGCCAGATTACTTAGTAGAACACATTCTGACACGTAATTTTCAAAACTGATCATTGCTTCTCAGAACTAAAAGACTCTTACTGAAATTACCAGTATCAACAAAATCTCATTTTACTTATTTTCCTTTTTTCTGGGTTTACAGACAACTTTTATTAATTTTATTATTGCATAAATATGTACATAAATTTAAGAGATTTTCCTTGCCTATAATTAGTACATATCTGAACATACTAGTACATATTTTAAGTATCACATTACAAATAAGTATTAGAGTAGCTGTACAAATATGCAAAAATTTAAGTACATGGACACCACATAGCAAAGTAACCTAATCAAAAAATCAAACAAAAACTCACATACATACATCCCTCACACTCCACTTCTCTTATTTTAATGAAAATATATAATATATTCTGAATATTAATGAACTCAAGGAATAAGAGCTGCATGTCTCTAATTTATAATTGTTCTTCATATTGTTTTCAATTTTTTATAAATATGTATTTGCTTTATGTAAATAATACATTGAAAATGTGATATAATTCAAGGGTATGGGTTAAAATACATTTTGCACACTCGTGTTTTAGCATATCATTTTGAGTGGACATAAGTGTAATCTTTTACCTCCAAACTACCTGTACATTAAGAAATGAGCACTCTGGCAAATTCATAATGTATTTTTAAGAAAAAGTCAGCAATATTTCTTTAATGTCTTTTCAATAATACAGACACAGAAGAATAAAATTATAATACTCATCTTTATTTGTCAGTGATAACATTTTTTCTAGAACTAATAGTATTTTGAAACCATAATGAATTTTTGAGAGGTGAAAAATTGTAATTTTTCCCCGTTGAACATTACTTTCAAGAAACAGAAAATTCTACATCCTATTTCTCCTAATTTCTTTAAGAATTGTGCTTCATTGATATTAAATGGAAGATGTACTGAGATTTCAGATTATCACATATGTATTAGCTGAAATAAGGGCAGTGAAAGGTCCAGAGAAATTAGAGAAGACATAAAAGGGCACATGTATTATGATTTATATTCAGATTTCACTCAAAATTTATCAAGCGCTATCTTGAATTGCTGTTCTCAAAATCAGTTTATTTTCCTGTTCTCAAAAGCATGCAATGGTGAATACATTCAGTAGTGTGTTCATTTTAGTTATCTTACATATACATATATACAGGTTTGTATCTTTTCCTTTTCCCTTTTCTCTTTCCGCCTTTTCCCTTCCCAATTACTTTTGCTCTTCAACCTGTTATTGAGAAAGAACAATTAACACTCATATGACTAGATCAATTTTATATGTCTGTATCTATTAATGTAAGTAACCATTTTAAAGATAACGATCACCAATATTGCAACCATTTTCAAGTTTCTATCATCCTGTTTTGTAAACCTGTAATGTTACTGTTGTGCATTTACTCTACTCGTTTGTTTGTCTCTTTTGTTTGTTGTCTTTTTTTTCTTAGCTTAAATAAAAAAAAATCACACCCACACAAAAGAAAGCATGCAATGGATATGTTGTGAGGATAAAAAAAAAAAAAAGAAAAAAGTAAAAAAAACTACAGAAATAAAAGTGGTTCTGTTTTACAGATAATTTGCAATGTACAGAAGACTTCGAAAGAACCTATCATTTTTTAACTTTACAGAAGAACAGGAAGAATGGAGGGGGAAAATTGTTCTGCCTTGAGTGAATTCATTTTCCTGGGAATTACTGATAACACAGATGTCAAAGTGACACTTTTCACCATTTTTCTCCTCATTTATCTCATGGATCTCTTAGCAAACCTTGGAATGATAACTTTAATAATAGTGGATCCCCACCTGCACACACCCATGTATTTCTTCCTCAGCCACCTCTCTTTCTGTGACCTCTGCTATTCCACCGCAATTGGTCCAAAAATGCTGGCAGACTTCATGGCTGAGAAGAGCTCAATCCCTTTCATGGGCTGCACTCTGCAGTTTCTGTTCTTCTGTGTCTTTGCAGCTGCTGAGTGTCTGCTGCTGGCAGTGATGGCCTTTGACAGGTACCAGGCCATCAGTGACCCCTTGCTTTACACAGCTCACATGTCCAGCAGGCTGTGCTCCCTGCTCATGACTGGGGTTTACCTACTGGCAATTGCAGATGCTTCCATACATACAACTCTGGCATTCCGCTTATGCTTCTGTGGGTCTAATGAGATCAATCATTTCTTCTGTGATTTACCTCCTCTCTTCTTAATATCTTGCTCAGATACACGGGTCAATGAGTTAGTGATTTTCACTATTTTTGGCTTTATAGAACTGAGCACAAACTCAGCTGTCCTTATCTCCTATTGCTATATCATCTTGTCTGTCATAAAAATCCGCTCTGCTGAGGGAAGGTTCAAAGCTTTCTCCACCTGCACCTCCCACCTCACTGCAGTTGCCATTTTCCAGGGAACCATGTTCTTCATGTACTTCCGCCCCAGTTCTGCCTACTCCCTAGATCAGGACAAAATGACCTCGCTGTTTTACACCCTGGTGATTCCCACGCTAAACCCTCTGATTTACAGCCTACGAAACAAGGATGTAAAAGAAGCCCTGCAAAAGCTGAGACATAAGAAGTGGTTTTAAATAATTGCTTTATATCTACATGTAGCAAAAGCTAAGAAATATAAAGTGGCTGTAACTGATTGTATTGTATTGTATCTACCTGCACATAGAATAGTGGCTATTTTGAAAAATTACATTGCATTGTGCACAATGAATTTGGCATGAATCATAACTTACTGAAATATGCGTTTAAACTAGTATGTAATAGTAAGAAAATGCTGCAGATCTCCAATTGTGTGATGTCTCTTTTTTATTGTGAGTTAATACATGATACTTCCCTGTGGTAAGTTTTCTTGATGTTCTCAATTGTGCCTCAGGTACGTCTGTCATGTTCTAATTCAATTTCAATTATGCTGAGGTGTACTAAGTGGTTAGTGATTGTCTCTGACCACTCTGTATTTCATGGCATATCCAGTTTCTTTACCAGTGGATCTTATATTCTAGTGGAAAAAATAGAAATGAACTAGAATGAGCATTCAATTCACAACAAGACTGTAAATAATACTGAAGTAACAAGAGTGTATTTATAACTCAGAGAAAATGTGCAAACTGGCGTGCAGGAGAAGGCTTTCTGAGATTCAGATGTTCAGTCTCAGATCTCCATAGATACATGTAAGGAAGGAAGAGATGTTAGGCAAGAGCATTGCCCAGTATAGAAATCATGAGGTAAATAGTGCTAGATAAGTTGATTATGCTTGAAAATGAAAGTAGTGTCAGCAGTTGAGAATATAAAAAGAAAGCTTAAAGTAAATTACTTCTGAGTTTGTCAATAATTGAACATCAGTGTTGCTAACTCTTCTTTTCTATTCTTCTTCATCATCATCCTCTCCTTTGTTAAATGCTTGTCTTTGTTATTCATAATCATTTTCCTTAAGTCATTATCTATGTTTTTTTTCTTTAGTCATTATGCCCAGTATGAGAAAGTAAGCTTTTTTGGGGAATGGGGAAAAAAGAGGAACTAAACATGTCATATATATGAACAAATTCACTATAATAAATGAGAACATTGTATACCTTCTTTGCAACCATAAACTTTTTTTAAAAAAAAGAATTAGGCATCATTTTCCCCAGTGCTGGACTTCTTTCCTTGTTTTCCAAAGATTTTAAACCATCTATGACCATCTGTGGGGCACATAAAACAGGAAAGCAAAGCAAGAATAACAGATAATGTAATGCTTTTGAGTCGTCATTAGATGTTGATGAACAAAAATTCCCTGTGGGTATCATATGTGTGAAACATACACAAAACCTTAGATACACCTGCACACACACTACCACCTAAATATCTGTATCTATATCTATGTCTATATCTATATCTATATCTATATCTATATCTATATCTATGTCTATATCTATGTCTATGTCTATATGTATATCTATAGTGGCTGTGAATAGAAAGGGAAACAATCTATAGAGACATGAATAATAATTTCCTGAGAATATAGAATATCTATCTGTTTATTCATTTAATATTTTCCTTTGTTGTCTGTTTTTAAGTTTTTGATGAAAGAAAGAAAGAAAGGAAGAAAGAAAAAAAGAAAGAAAGAGAAAGACAGAAAGAAATGAAAGAGAGAAAGAAAATGCACAGATCAAAGAGAGACAGTATGGACAGTACAGTATTGGACCAAGTATGAAAAAGATGAATGGCATAAAGTTATATGTAAGATTCTATTGTTTTTCTTTTTAGATCTGAAATATAAACAACAATGATGAAAGATAAGTAGAATAGGATTCAGAAGATCAAATATATTTAAGAATAGCCCTGTTTAAATGATGGCTTCTTTGATTCCTGAGTGTCAGAATTATCATAGTAGTGGACACCCAACTTTACTTGTACCTCATATAAATTGGGTAAGTGATATGCAGAGGCTTCTGTACCTCGGAAGCTCTTGGAAGTGTTGGGCCTGTTGAAAGGTGGGATACTTGGGAATCTTCCCATCACATGCGGATGTGTTCTTCGCTGTATTATTGAGACTGTGGCACATGTTTTGTCTATCCTTGCTTACTTGGCAGACACCACCTGGTCACCAGCTTCCTCTATATGCACAACCACCATGATGTGACACCTTGCCACAGGAAAAAAAGCAAAGATTGCGCTATTGTACTTCTAGGTATCCTCCCTAAAGGGTTAAATTCATCATGTTTAAGGACACATGCTTACCATATATATAGCAGCACAATTTGTAATAGCTGGATCTTGAAAGCAGCTTACATGTCCATCAACAGAAGGATGGATGAAGAAAAAGTGGTACTTGTACACACTCGCATACCAGTCTACCATAAATACAGATGAAATTGAGGTATATGTACTAAAATGGATGCAACCTACAAACATAATGTTAAGTGAAGTAAGTCAGAGACACAAACTTGAATATCACAAGGTTTCTGTTCTATGAATTTTGAAAAGTATAAAAAGTATAATAGACACATAAAAAGTAGAGAGAATTTGAAATAATTACCCAAATTATCTTTTCTGTTGTTTGAAAAATATTTTAAGGTATATGGTAAATTGTTTTATTCATATTGCTGTTATTGTTATTCATAGTAAATAAAGTATTATTGTTTTGTTTGTTTGTTTTCTTCTTTTTTTGTCCATCTATGTCTATGTTTATGTGTGCCTCTGTGATTTGTACTCTGAGTAACATTTTGTCCAGTCTTTCGTGGTCATAATACACAGTATATTAACTATTCTTATTCTGTAGTTACTTTGTTGTTAAATTTGGCTTTGTTTTTGTCATAGGCATAAGAAGAGTGCTTTTTATATTTTCTTTATTAATACCTACTTGCAATACATTAAAAAAAAATTTAAATGCCATACATTTGAGCCTCCTCTCCATTCGGGTGCTGTGGTTCACAGGATTGCAGCCTTCTCCCTGTCACATCTGACTGTGCTGCACCACATGACACAGGGGTCCTGCAGAGTGCGTTCACATTTTAAGCCTTGCGATGGCGAGAGAGTGCTGGTCGGCCCACCCTAGTCATACGAGGCCTGAAAAGAGAAGGAAAAAGACATCAGTGCTGGCCCTAGGTGGAAGTAAAAACTAGAAAAAAGAAACATGAAAATGTGCGGCCCAGCAATGCCAAGTGCTGCGATCCCATCCCTCCGGATCCTCAGGCTCACAAGTGGGAGGAGACGCTGGGCTCCATAATAAGACCCTGTCTGTAACACCGAGAAAGAGAGGTATGACTGTGACACACGTTCCAGTGCCTGCCACACTGGTGAATTGTAGGAGTTGACTTGGCCACATAGTATCCAGATGTCTGTTCTAGCATTAATGTTTCTTCTTACCAAGGTGTTTTTAATTAAATTGAGGTGCAAATTACTAAACTGAGTAAAGGTTATTGCCCTACTCATGTAGTAGAACATGATCCAATCGATGAGGACTCTCTTGCTTGACTGCCTGCAAAGCACATCGACAGCTATGATTCTCTCTTTGGTTGGGAGCTGAGGCTTGGGATTCTGCTGGTTCTCAAACCGATGACCCTAAACAGATCTGTGTAACCAGCTATTCTGACACATTTGTAATTATACTGGAACTTAATCACTTGCTCTCCTAAAATATTTTATTGTATGTAGTGAATATTTTATACTGTAGTAAGCATTGCACATTATATATAATAACTATTATAACCTAAGTATGAGAGAAAGTATTGGGAGAATTACAACTCATTTTTGCAAATAACTGTTTCTTCTTATGTGTCCATTTCCCAAAAGTGGGTGGATGGAGAGAGAGACAGAGAGAGAGAGACAGAAAGAGACACAGACAGAGAGAGAGAGAGACAGAGTGAGACAGAGAGAGAGAGAAGAGAGATGTTTGATGATAGGAGACACACCCGATATACATACATAGATGATTTTCTTAATTTAATCATTGCAGATGCACTATGAGTTGTCTGTTGTCACTGTGATAGTAATAGGTCAAGATAAAAAATATTAGATGACACAGATTCACACATTCCACTGGAGCCAAGCTGACACTAAAATCAAAATGTTGCAAACTGTAAAGCAATGCTTTATGTTTCTAAGTAAATTATTCAATTCTAAAACATGGGAAATAGTGAGACAATCTCCACTGTATTCCAGTAACACTGCACTCAGTCAGCATTCTCTGAGGTGAGCAGATCAAAAAACACCCTGAAGAAGTGTTCAGCCCTCTTGTCAGTCCCAGGTTTTCCAGTGTCCGTATTAGAAAAGGATTTTAGTGTTTAAATGAGATAAACAAAACCCGTGGCATTGGCATCATTATAGGATTTATTACAAAAGTAAGGGATTGAACCAGAAACACTTTTAAACTTCTTTATGGACCCTGGGGAAATAACAAGATAATGATTGGATATTTTGCTTACTTTTATATTTCCGTGTTCATCCTGCCTGGACAAGATAAGATTTCTTGTTTACTGAGGTAGTTTTCAAATTCCTTCAATTGCTAGAAGCAGTTTGATTTTCTAAATGTGCTGTTTGAAAGTTCAGACTGAACTCCATTAGTTTTTCTAAAATATAAGTGATTAGCCACAAATTACTTTTATGCGTTCATAATAAATAATCATTGTAGTGATGGCATTGTAATATGTTTTGATTAGAAGTTAACTTATAATCAATATTTCTTCTTTAGCCATCATTATATAGTTGGTTAACTCATATTAACTGAGCTCTTATTTTAGGCCACAGATTGAGATAGAAGCCATAGAGAGAGGAACAATTGGTGGATGAATTTACTAAGCTTGTTTGAGTACCTAAGGTAATGTCCTACTCTCTTGTCTGTAAAAATACATTCACACTGATGTTTAATGACACTTGCGCTGCTATGAGCATTAGAATCCTAGTCTTTGTAGGCCTTCATTATTCCTCACTTTCCCTAAAATATTTCTCGATTCCTTATAAGAAAAGAAAAACTTCTCCAAGTATAGGTGTGTCCTCCAGTTTCCATGCAGTTTTTCTCCACTTTTGGAGTCACAAAATGATTTATCTTGTCATCACAGCAAGAGATCTTTGTGTCATCATTTGTAACATAGTCCTGAAGTCCTAAGGTGTGCATGCATGGTTTAATGTTTAGTTACACCACAAAGGTAATGTGAGCTCTTTATTTGTGTCCTGAAATACTGTACTGCACTGTTCTTAATCATTTTCCTGTGTCCTCCTTCTCCTGCATAAGCTGCCCTGCATGGACACATTGGCTAAGGAGTGGCTTCTCTCTATCCACTGCAGCTGGATGAAATTATCTGTTTCTTCTACATTGTTACATCATCAGCAACAACATCCCCTACTTTTTCATTCGTACCTGAGTCTTAAAATTCTTATCCTTGTCTTAAAATTAACTGAGTTTTAAAATTCCTCGATGTCTCTGTCTGCCAATGTTGGCAATGTAGTAAAATATCTTTGATTTGTAAAAAAGGTTTTAGAACAATAATGCATTCTGGAAGTGATGAAAGACCTGCTTTGATAAAAGAGGGAAGAGGTCTTCCATGGATTAGATCAAAGTCATTAATATTCTCAGACTAAAGGGACAAAAGTTTGCTTAAGATTCAACGAGGCCATCATTTATTTGAGAGTTACCCTCCAGGGGTGTCTTGGTTACTTTTTTCTCATTACTGAGACAAAATACCTGATGCCAAAATTAGGAAAGAAAGGTTTATTTCCTATATTCTTGAGAGTTTCAGTCCATACTGTTGGCTTCAAGGCAGCATGGCATGGCGGGGCAGACATTCATGGCTGATACAAAACAACAAGGCATGAACCAGTGAGAGTAGGCGAGACAGGCTTTCTTCCCACCCTTACACTGTATGTCGGCTCCACCCCTGGTCAGGTGCCACACTCACACCACCAATTCCAGCAGCTGACAACAAACCAATCATGAATGCCAGACTCGGGGCTCAAGTGGTGGCCATTTGGCCTCACTATAACAAGGGTTTTAGACAGAACCCTCACAGACCTGTGCCTTCCTTAGAATAATCCAAAGATTTAGAAGGATTGAGCTCTGTCCTTCTGAATTGTTTCTGTTCTTCTATCTCTTGCTACCTAATATAGGTTAGAATCCTCACAAATAGTCCAAGAATGAAATACTCAAGAAGTCAGAAGTTACCTCTTAAATACCATGAATATTCCGTGCAAGATGTCAATTTGTCTTTTTACTATGGATCCTCAAGCTCCTGTGACAAATGTGACACATCAGAACTCTAGGAATGTCCTCTGGTGACATTGTTCTGAGATCTGAGTTTGTATTTTATTTTCCAGCATTATAGCGGTATGACAGGTTAATAACATTTTATGCATTTTAGATGCACAACATGATGAGTTGATGCCTATGTACACTGTGAAATCATTACTGCCGTGAGCAAACCAACATATTCATTGTTTCATAGAGATTTTGATTATTTATGTAGTGATATCACTGAGACTGACCCTAAATAAATAGAAGAATTCAGTATGTTTTCCTTAATTATAGCTATCATAATGCACGACAGGTCTCCAAAATTTATCATTTTAGAAATTTCCATTTGCTCTATTTGACCAATGTCACGTTTCTCCTCATCCTTCAGCCCCTCTTACAATTACCACTCTACTCTGTGTTACCGTGAATTTATTTATTTTTTAGATTGAATGTATTAGTGTGATCATGCAGTGTTCCTTCCCTGTGTGTGCTTTGTGTTTCTGTGTTTATGATAATTTATGATTTAATTGTATTAGCATATTTGGAAGATTAGAGGGCTCATATTTGGATGAACAAACAAATTATTTCAACAAAATGAATGAGTAAAGGGAGTTTATGGCTCTTTTCTATTAAATGAAAAATGCCAAAACATGTTCTGTGACTTATACATCTCAGGACATACACTTGCTATGTAAGAAAAGATAATGGTATAGTACTTGTTAGTAACTGTCAACTCTTGCCGAATTTTCATTTATATTTTTCCTATTTTTTTGCAGTCACTGTGTTTTCTAAGTCAATCTGTACATTTTATCATTAATGGAGTTGGTTTAATGAGTCATTTTCCAAAGTGATTTAGAAATAAAATTTAGTTCTTGACAAAAATACCACATAGGAAGGTGTTTCCTCCAATTTCTGAGTGTGACAGGAAGGTGCTCAGTAAAGACAGTTGCTACGGTTTATGTTCCTGTGGAACAAGTCTCATGTAATCATGGCATTGAAGCAGCTGAGTCTAACATTTGTGATTCGTTTATTGTCTAGCGCTGGGATTGGTGGTGTGAGTGCTACACCTGCGCGGGGTGGAGCCAACGTATGGTGTAAGGGCAGGAAGAAGGTGTGTTTTCCCTCTTGGCAGTTCATACCTTGCTGTTTTGCAGCTACCATGAATGGCTGCCCAACCTGCCACACCATGTTGCCTTGGAGTCAGTTGAGTATGAACTGAAATTCCCAAGAACTGTAAGAAATAAACCTTTCCTTCCCTAATTTTGGGTGTCAGGTGTTTTGTCTTAGCAATGAGAAAAATAGTAACCAAGACAACAGTCTAGAGTCCAAACCTTAAGCTCAGGAAGTTAAACACAAGCCCCACATCTTACTCCTAGAAGTCAGAGTAATCTTCCAAATCCTCTGTCTCTCTCATTCTCTCTCTCTGTCTGTCTCTTTCTTTCTTTCTTTCTTTCTCTCTCTCTCTCTCTCTCTCTCTCTCTCTCTCTCTCTCTCTCTCTCTCTCCCTCTGTCTCTCTGTTTCTCTTTTTATGTCTCTATCTGTCTCCCTTTCCTTGAGACTTTCTGGTTGCTAACAAAAAAGTAATTTCTTGAATGTCAGTCAAAATTTATTCTGGACTCTCACTATATTTATCACTTTCACTTGAAGTAATTCTTCAGTCCTGGGCAACAGCTAAGAAAGTCTGTCTTAGTCCAAGTGCACTAACTATTAAATCTGTCTTTATCGCCCTCTCCAAGGACTCATGTTTTGTAACTCTGATCTCTTACCTTTCACTCCATTATCAATTTTAATTCAACTTTCAAAAAACCTACTTAACATTGTGTAGCCAAACTGAAACATTTTAAAAAGAATGTTCTAAAATGTGAGGATGTCCTGAATACCTCATGTCATGTACAATGGCAGAGAAACGTATGCCTCAGCAGTAGTGAACACAATGTACTGTGGCATTTTAGTCATTTGGTAATACAGCCTGAAGGTGGGCCAACAGTGCAAGGAAAATGGAACACTTCCTTGCATAATGTTTTTTCTAACACTTTATAAAGTGAAAGTGCTGGATAGACTATAAAGAGAAGGCACAGAGGTAAATGCAAAAGAAAATGAAGCAGGAAATGGAATAAACACACTATTGACAAGATTAAAAGGACTGAATACTATGAGTAGTAAGCTAAGGTTTTAAGTAAACGGAAATAAATACATGTAGCTTTGCTAACTGATAGATGGCAATTGCAGAGCAGCCTGGGACTATCTGGGAGAACAGGGATGATGGAGGAAGAGGAGAAAACTTGGGCTGAGCAGGGCCACTCCAGGACACCTGGCAGTGCCTCAGCTCCATGATCACCACAGCCAATGCCGGGCTTTGGTAAAATTTCCACAGATTCAACTTGAGGTGAGGAGGACAGGACCAGATAGTGTCAGGAAATGAGATAAAGGAGAGAGGAAAGTGGGGAAAATGTAATTACAGAAGGCTGTGCATGGACTAGGAGTGAGCTGGTTGGACAAAACTAAAAACTGGAGCCTTTATTAAAGGATTCAGACTAATAGTTGTTTTATTAATACAAACATTTTAGAGATGTAATTTTATTGGCTACACTGGCTCAATTTTTAAAGTCATTGTCCAGTGTTTAAGAAGAACCTACACACAGAATATATATTTACCTTCTAAAAATAACATATCATATAACAAAAACTGGGTGACTCAGATAAACATGTATATCACTTTCATCACAGCTCTTTTATCATAGCTAAAGCAGTAATTTTCATACCACTAGATATTTAAAGGTGCTCATCTAACCAGTCATGACTTTTACTATATTTTCCTCTTTCTAACAAACACAGAAGGCTTGGACAAAACCTATCTTATGTTAATTTCAAATTTAGATAATCTGTAAGTATTTGCTAGTATGGCTAGTAAAACTGTAAGATAACAATAGAAAACCAGACCATAAGGAAATAATTACTAGGTGAGTTTATTAAGAATGTTGGTGACATTGAGGAAAAACTTAACTAAGAAGGAAAACAAAGGAATGAATATGTCATAAACACAATTTCTTCATTTTGATAAATTGTTGGAGACCACTATGTAGCAGCTCTGAGCAGGATTTAAAATTAACTGATAGGCTTTCTGTTTTTCTGTGGGCCTGTCCAAGGCCTAGGCCCCTTGCCTGGTGATGGGAGCTGATTCATAGTAAATGAGCCTCTATGAACCACTGGTCCTGGCAGAGGTCTGTAGTGGCCAATGAGGCCAGAGATACCTCAAAGGGTAAGATAAGGTCACTGCCAATGATGCTTAGCTCAGACTCAATTAAATATATAGAAACTGCAGCTGCAAACATCACATAGCTGCAGCATCTCTTTCCCACCATCAATGTCATCATGGAGATAAGACAGTTCTCCTTAATTGGCATGATTTACTACTTGGAGAAGTCTTTGAAGTAACTCCCAAGATCCTGTTCATTTCCTGCGCTTTCCTCAGTATCCCCTCTCTTTGTCTGCTATGAAAATAAATACAGGCAGCCGAGAGAGGCTCTTTGTCTTAGCCCTCATGATAGCCTCAGAGTCAAGAACTCTGCAAGGGGTTTTGATCCTCCTGGAACCCTAAAATCATACTACTTGTCTCATTTATTTAAGCCTTTGATGTACACTTGTTCGGGAGATTGGGGACCTAGGCCAGGTCCCTGATAACTGGCGCCTGAACAGGGACTTGAAATCCTTGGGCTAGGAATTGTATTCTGAACAAGTAAGTCCACCCAGAGTGGACAAAGTGTGGATATGGAGAAGGCCTTCACAGGACAGAAACTTTACCAGGGATGCCTGGAGAGGAGAGAGAAGAACAAGAAGGGTGAGTCTTCGTCTTGTGAACAAGCTGTTTTATTCAGGAGTACAAACCATGGGTCAATATCTCTCTGCTGAGGAGCAAAGTTATTTATTGCTGCTCCAAAGCCTGCTTAAATGCTCAGGAGCTCATGTGCCAAAGAAAGGGTTTCCTCAAACAGGCACTATACATATTGATCTTTGGGAAAGAGTTGGAAAAAATTTTAAAAGGGCACACAGCGCAGGAAAAATCATTTCCCCTGAGGTGTTCTCAACTTGGAATCTGGTCCGTTCAGTTTTAAGTTCCTTACAGAGCTTGCAGTCAGACTCTGATTTGGGAATGGTGGGAATAAAAGAGCCCTGTTATGGATTACAAACTTGTGGTCAACTTAGCACAAGCTGAATTAATTCAGCTGGTGTTGAGTAAAGATGTGCCACCTGAAGAAAGTTGCCAGCATAAGTAGGGACATGGAGAAGAAGAGCCAGGTGTTGTGGGTTCTTTCAAGAGTTGCTGTATCAAGTCACTGGTTCTTCTGGAGGTGCTTGTCATGCTGGCTTCCCCAACATGGATTCGGCTATTATCGTTGGAGGAGCTCGGGACCTCATCGGTGAGAGTGTCTGTGGTTCATGTTGCGGGAGCTCTGCTCCTCACATTGTGCATTGCTTCCTGGCTCTGGAGGGGAGGCTGTGTGCTGGAGAAGCTGGTCACGCTGGGCTTCCTGACCTGTGCTCAACTGTTCTCCATCGTCAGAGGAGCGCGGGACCTTGTCACCGTTGGGGATGGGTGCAGTGCTCTTCAGGGCAGCCCCACTTCTTCTTTTGAGCATGACTTCTCGGCTCCCACATAGAACCCTCAACCCACTGCACAGCTCCTTCACCCTGCTGGCATAGACTGTCTAGCTCCACCACTGACCTTTGGCCGTCCCGGCACAGAACCGTAAATAGTCTGGTATGAGTCCTTATTGTGGGCTCTTAGATTCCCAGTTGGTACTGTGGGAGGCATTGTCATGTGTTTTGGGTCTCTAGTGGGACTCTTGCATGATATTGCTGTGGGATCCAGGCCCTCTGCTAAATATCCTGGGTCTTAGTGTTGTGGATAGATTTTCCTGCACTTTCTTGTGTATAACTTTGGGTGACTATTATAAAACAATATTACAAACTCTGTGTCTTGTATGTAGTTGTTCTCCATGTAACCCCTGACTACAACAAGCCCCCTGCTGAGGCGCCTGCAGCTAAAGCTCAAGTGCAGGAGGCTCTGCAAAAAATATCTCACACAGCTCTATCCAGACACTTACAGATTGTAAGGGGAGAAGCTGCCACCAAGGGGGAGAATAACACCTGCTCTGCCTGCTTCCCATTTGGAATTGAAGATGATACTGATGATGAGGAGGAATATTTTGTTCATAAGCCCTTTAAAATACAGCTGCTAAAAAATCTTAAACAAAGTGTGGTTAACAATGGAGTCCAAAGTACTTTTACTGTGGGACTCTTACAAAATGTTTTGGATATATATCAATTGATACCTTATGATATCAAACATCTGGCACAAACATGCCTGTCTCCTGCTCAATTCCTTCATTTTGATGTAAAGGTAAGAACTCTTGTTTCAGAGCAGGCTCATAAAAACAGGACAGGTCCCATCCTTGCCCAGCAATAAATGAGGAAATGCTTTCTGGGACAGGAAAATATGCGTCGATTGAGGAGCAGGTTCAATGTCCTGAAGAGCTATATGCACAATTGGGAGATTTAGCTAAAAAAGCTTGGATAAGTATTCCAGAAGATGGGACCCCATTAAGATCCTTTGTACACATTTTGCAGGGACCCCAAGAGCCATTTACTCAATTTGTGGCTAAATTAAAAGAAGCTGTTCACAGGCAGGTTTTACTCACAGAAGCTGCAAACATTTAACTTTACAATTGACATATGTGAATGCCAATTAGAATTGTAAACAGGCTTTAAATCCTGTAAAGTCAACTAATGATTTAACAACATATATTTGAGCATATCAGGACATTAGAACTGAATCCTATAAGACAACTATGATGGCTCAAATTATGGCTGGTCTTGCAAATGCAAAAGGAAATAAGATGAAATGTTTTAACTGTGGAAAAATGGGACATGTTAGAAAAAATTGTAGAACTCTTGCTAGATCTAACAAGGCAGATACTGCCACTGCAGCAAGTCAAGCAAAAAGTGCCTCTGGATCAGAGGACTCAGGTCCTGCACCTGGACTCTGTCGGAGATGCCAAAAAGGGAGGCATTGAGCCAAATAGTGTCATTCTAAATTCCATGAGGATGGTACACCTTTGCCAAAAAATGAAATGAGGGCCTTCCCTCAGGCCAGCAAAACAATAGAGGAAGAACAACTTGTGAGTCAAAATGCCAGTCTGCTTTATCCAGTGCAAACACACAAACCAATTCAACAGCGGCATAAAATGTGGCTCCCTGGAGAGATGTTAATTTGCTCTCCAGGGAAACAGCTGGAAGTGCAGGATTAGATGTGCCTGCAGCTTGCAGAGTCATTCTCATCAGAGGTGACCAGCCTACCCAAATTCCTACAGGGATCCGGGGTCCCCCACCTGAAGGAACAATTGGTCTTGTACTGGGAAAGACTGATCTGAGTTTAAAAGGAATAACTATTGTGCCTAGTGTGAGTGATGGTGATTGTAGAAATGAGATACAAGTTCTTGCATGTGCTATGGATTTCTGGATTTTTTAAAAGGGAGACTATGTGGCACAGTTGGTTTTGTCACCTATAAAAAAGTCTTCTTTTGTTAAGTACAGACAGTTTGAGAGGGAACAAAGTCATCAGAGCAAGACTACAAAAAGAAAAATTTATTTTACACAGGAAGTGACTAAAAACAGGCCTATGTGTTTTATAAAGATTTATGGAAAATGCTTTGAAGATCTAATAGACACTGGTGTGGATGTATCTGTAATTGCATCAGAACAATAGTCTGCCACGTGACTGACACAAAGGGCTCCTACATCTCTTATCAGACTAGGAAGTCCTCAAAATGTGCTTTGTGAGGGGACAGACCAGCAAAAAGGTTTCTTTTTGCCATATGTGGCATCTATTCCAGTCAATTTATGTGGAAGGCATTTGTTATAAAAATGGAAATTAGTGCTGACTAGTAATTCTGATTTTAAAACTAAACAAACATGTTCCAATTTGGAAACTAAACAAATAAATTGAAATCCTAAAATTGAACAAATGATGATTAAAATGGGATAAGAGAAAGATAAAGGACTAGGAAAAGACTTATAAGGAATCAAAGAGCCTGTTATGTTGCACCTAAAAATAACAGCCAAGGTATTGGATATCAACAGGTTTTTTTTGCAAGGGCTATAGATCCTTCTCCTCCCACAGCAACTCTGCCTTTACAATGGAAAACTAAAGAGGCTGTTTGGGTAGACCAATGGCCACTTAAAAAGGAAAAGCTAACTCAATTACACAAATTAGTAAAAGAACAATTACAGCTAGGACGTCTAGAAAGCTCATTTAGCCCATGGAATGCACCTGTCTTTGTTATTCCAAAGAAGTCAGGCAAATGGAGGTTGTTACAAGATTTAAGAGCTGTAAATACTTGCTTGCTTCCTATGGGGGCAATGCAACCAGGATTGCCAAATCCAACTGCCATTCCTAGAGACTGGACTCTTATCAGAATTGATTTAAGGGATTACTTTTTTAGCATTCCTCTTTTTCCTACAGATAAACCATGTTTTGCCTTTTGTGTGCTTACTTTAAACTTTAAAGGAACAATACAGCTAATAATGTGGAGGCAAGGTTATGTTTGTGTCTTAATAGGTAAAAGATCCACAAGAAATATACAGCCTTGGTGGAGACAAGACCACTGCTGGAGACAGTCTTGTGTGATGGCTCAGCCAACCCAGCTCTCCTAAGAGACCAGGAGAGGCAAGTGATCCAGTGGAATGACATCCAAGCAGCAATTTGTGAGGCTAGAGATATAGTCACCAGAAGGGGAATTCCACCAACCCCTGAAAATCTTTTGGTTGCCTTAATGGCTCTGCTGGCAGTATCTGTATGTATAACACCTGTCTCAGGGGTTGAGTATTGGACTTACGTCCCTAATCCATCATTACTTAGACCCATTACTTGGGCAGATTGTCCACCTGAGATTTATCATGAACCAGACATGACTGGTCCTAACATAGATGCCAAATTACAGATATAGTTTAGCATGCTGGAAACTTCTGCGTTATGGATGGGAGATCAAATAGAAAATGTACAACCGTTACAAGGATTAAAATGCCATTACAAGGCCACTCATTTCTGCATAACTCTTGCCTTATAATAAATCTATACATCCTTGGGAGGATATAAAGAAACATATGAACTAACCATCAAAATGTTACTATGAATATCAATGCTCTCCAGAAGGAGGTATTGTCGTCTCAACAAACCCCAAAATTTGACAAATTCAAAATTGGGGCAAATTTTCTGATGTCTTAGATCAATTAAATCCATTCAACTATCTGAAGGCACACTTTTGTATGGGATATGTACGTAAGCATGTACTAATAAAATCACTAAAAATAAAAGTAGGTTGAAATAAGGTGGATAGGCACACATCATAACGATTATATTTTATCAGACACCTGGCCTAGATCCAAAATCTCCCAAACCAGTATATGGCGAAGGTTAAAATAGATGAGGTAAGTATTATGATTTTAGTGCTCCAGGAGGGTCAAAACCCTTCTACCGAGTTCAAGACTCTGAGGGCTAAGACAAGGTCTATCTCTGGGCAGCCCATATTTATTTTTTCAATCAAGGAAGGGATTACAGTGGAAAACACAGGAAACTTAGCAGAATCTTGGGAGTGGTTCAAAGACTTTTCTAAGTAGTAGATTATGTTAATTTTGGAGAAGGATCTTGACCTTGAGCATAATCCTGAGATGACTCATGAAGGCATAGATGATCTTATGCTAACATGAATCAATGAGAAATTTCAGGTGGGTGGTACCAATAATCCTAATCCTTTCTTTCATCCCATAAGAAAATTTGCAAAACCAAACACTGAATTTGTGGTCCCCAATATCTCCCCCTTTTTGTTTTTATAATTTAAGCAGTTGAAACAGCATATTGGCTATACATCTTTTATATGCACTTTTCTGTTCGGTGCTTAAAACCAAAATAAAGTGAGACCTGTGTTAATAAAATTTAACTTCTGTGCTATCTATTAAGATCAGTTAAGTCTCCTTAGGAATTTCCTTATAACCATGCACAACACCTCTTAGCACACCAATCAGTGTCAGT
Source organism: Dasyprocta punctata (assembly GCA_004363535.1). NCBI lineage: Eukaryota > Metazoa > Chordata > Mammalia > Rodentia > Dasyproctidae > Dasyprocta > Dasyprocta punctata. The sequence goes on from RJWM01026641.1 coordinate 18,992, forward strand.
CATTTGGCTAAATCACAGCCATTGCTTGACCACATTGCTTTCCATGAAATCTTGTGAGACTTTTCTCTCCTGATGACTCTCCTTAGGCACACTATATTCCAACAATCACTTTTTTTTGTGATCTCATAATCTTCTTGAACAAAAAACAAGTGTCTCACTGAGTATTCTTGGATAACGCAAGCAGAGGTTCTTTTATGCCCTGAGTCCTCATTGAGCTTGTTCCCTCTGGAGCTGTCTATATTTCAAGAAAGAAGGTTTATCTATTGGTAACAAAACCAACTGCACCACATAATCTCCTTGTTTTAAAACCCAGAGATCCATAACACATGCAAGAACTTGTATCTCATCTCTGCAATAACAATTGGTCACACTAGGCACAATAGTTATTCTTTTAGATTCAGATCAGCCTTTCTCAGTACAAGATCAACTGTTCCTTCAGGTGGGGGACCCCAGATTCCTGTGAGAATTGGGGTAGGTTGGTCACCTCCAATGAAAGTGACTTTGCAAGCCACAGAAAGATCTAATCCTGTGCTTTGTATTATTTTTCTGGTGAGTGAGTTGACATCTCTCTAGGGAACCACTTTTGATGATGTTATTAAATCTGCAGGTGATTTTGCACTGGGTAAAGCTGACTGAGATTCTGACTCAGAGGCTGTCTTTCTTCTAGTGTTTGGATGGCCTGAGGAAAGGCCGTCATCTCATTTTTTTTTTTGGCAAAGGTGTACCATCTTTATGGAATTTAGAATGACAATATTTAGTCCAATGCCTCCCTTTTCAGCATCTCAGACAGAGTCCAGGTGCAGGACCTGAATCCTCCACACCAGAGGCATTGTTTATTTGATTTGCTACAGCTGCAGTGTCTGTCTTATTAGGTCCAGTGAGAACTGCACAATCTTTTTTTAGTATGCCCCATTTTTACACAATTAAAACATTTTATATTACTTCCTTTTGTATTTGCAAGACCAACCATAACCTGAGCTATCATAGTTGTCTTATATAATTCAGTTCCAATGTCTTGATAAGCTCAAGTATATGTTGTTAAATTATTAGTCTATTTTACAGGATTTAGAGCCTGTTTATAGTCCAGTTTGGCATTTTCATACACTAATTGTGTAGTTAAAATGTTTGCAGCTTCTTTGTTTGAAACCTATCTGTGAATAGCTTCTTGTAATTTAGCAACAAATTGAGTGAAGGGCTCCTGAAGTCCTCAAAGAATATGTAAAAAGGACATCACAGGGGCCCCATCTTCTGGAATAGTTGTCCATGCTTTGTTTATTAAGTCTGCTAATTGCAAATATAGCTTGTCAGGACAATGAATCTGTTCCTCAAGTGGCATATATATTCCCATCCCAGAAAGCACTTCCTCATTTATTGTGGGACATACATTGGGACCCATACTATTTCTATGAGCCTGCTCTGAAATAAGAGTTTTTAGCTTTACATCAAAATGAAGGAATTGAGCAGGAGACAGGCATGTTTGTGCTACATGTTTGATATCATAAGGTGTCAATCAACTTATATCCAAAACATTTTGTAAGAGTCCCACAGTAAATGGACTTTGGACTCCATTGCTAACCAACTTCATTTAAGATTCTTAGCAGTTGTATTTCAAAGGTATATGAACAAAATACTCTTGGTCATTAGCATCTGTTTCAATTCCAACTGGGAATCAAGCAGGGAGGCTATAGTTCTCCCCTTTCACAGCCGCTTCTCTTCTTAAAACCTGTAAGGTTTTGGATAGAGCTGTATGAGATATTCTTTGTAATGGCTCCTGTTCCTGTTGAACTTTGGTGACAGGCACCATAGCTCATAGTTCTTTTGTTTCCTCCATGTCTGAATTAGAAGCTATTGACTGTGAGCTCTGTAACAGACACAAGATGAATGAACTAGGTTCCAAATTGAGAACATCTTAGGTGAAATGATTTTTCCTGTGTTATGTGCCTTTTAAAGATTTTTTTCCAACTCTTTCTCAATTATCAATATCTATAGCACCTGTTTGAGGAAACCATGGATTATATCTAGTTACCTCTTTCAACAGTTTTGCTAGGTTTTTCTTTGCCACGCGAGGCTCTGAACATTTGAGTAGGCCTTGGAGCAGCTGTAAATACCTTTGCTCCTCAGCTGACAGTTTTTGCCCAATTTTTACTTCTGGATAAAATGGCTTATTCACAGTGGCAAGATTCACCCTTGTTCTTCCCTCTCTTCACCAGGCATCCCCCATGAAGTTTCCATCCTGTGAAGTTGTTCTCCATACCCACATTTTCCACTCTAGGCACATGTACTCATTCAGGCTAAATTTCCTTGTCCAGGTCCTTGTTTCAAGTGCCAATTATTGGGGACCTGACCTAGATCCCAAATCTCCCAAACGAGTATATGGCGAAGGTTAAAATAAATTAGATAAGTGGTATGATTTTAGTGCTCCAGGAAGGTCAAAACCCTTCGACTGAGTTCAAGACTCTTAGGGCTACAACAAGATCTGTCTCTGGGCACCCATATTTATTTTTCAGTCAAGGAAGGGATTACAGTGGAAAACACAGGAAACTTAGCAGAATCTTGGGAGTGGTTCAAAGACTTTTCTAAGTAGCAGATTATGTTAATTTTGGAGAAGTATCTTGACTTAGAGTATAACCCTGAGATGACTCATGAAGGCATAGATGATCTTATGCTAAGAAGAGTCAATGGGAAATTTCAGGTGGGTGGTAGCAATAATCCTAATCCTTTCTTTCATCCCACAAGAAAATACGCAAAACCAGATACTATGAATCTGTGGCCCTTAACAGTATTCAATAAAAATTGCTCTAAAGCTTTGAATGTGTTCAGGATATGTAGGTAAACCATGGAAGGAGAATCACTCATGCTCTCTAAGAGGAAGACATTTTTTACCCAGCATTTGATGTTCCTTTCAATCAGAATTTAGTGAGTCTCAGAAACAATAATCCTACAGATTGTAATGAGCAATGAATAGCCACCTGAGACAGTTTTATATTGGTCAAACCAATGAAATACCAGCAAATTTTCATAGGGAGTACAGAAAAAGCTGGATCTCTAAAGAAGAGATTTCCAAAAGTACTATCATCTTCAATCAACACAGATCATTATTAGTCCATTCTGGTGTTCTGGAATTTCTTATTACAATTACTTTTACCATTTAGATTTTAAAATTATAAACAAACACTTGAGTATGCGTGATATCTTTCCTTCACCTGTTTTTCTTTTATATTTGTATATTTGCTCTTCAAAGACCTAGCTCAGTTACCAAATAAAGGAATACACGTGTAGCATACATACAGAAACAGGGTTACAGACAGTTAGTCAAGCCATCATGGGAGCAGGGCTGGCTTGGGTCTTTTGGAAGTAATCCAGTCAAATAAGGTGTCACAGGAGTGAACCAAAGTTTAAGCAATAGGAAGAAACTTTCACTGTCTGGGAAAATGCTTAGAGAATATAAAAGTCAAATTTTCATTAAATTTTAAATTTTAAGAAGAACAATTATAAGTAAAAGCAAACAAAATTATTTTCAGAAACAAACTTGGAACTCTATATGTGTTAGGACAGTCATTATTTATGCATAAATTTTAAATGAATCATTTTTACACATATGAATTATGCTAACATAATAAAGTCCACAAGTGCAATGAACTTCTATTCTTTGCTCATTATACTCACTAATATAGGTCTTGAACAGTTAACAGTGAATGTTCAGTAAGGAATTACCTTTCCAAATTCAGAACAGTAACATGATAAGCATCAAACTTATTCCTAAAGATGTACATAAAGTAGAGAGAGCTCCTTATTTAAATAAATTAAGTATAGATAAAAATAATCTCTTATTCATTTCTGAATGTGGAGGACATGGTCTGGTCATAGCACTAGTAAAATGTGGAAGGATGACAAGTGATTGGAGTTGAGACTGTGACAAGAACTGTGCAGTTTGAAGGTCACAAATAAATAAATATTCATAACGTTATTATTATTATCCCCAGGAGTCAAAGTGTAAACAATCTACAAGCTCATTAACTGATAAATAGATAAGGAAAATGTATCACATCCATAAAATAATATATCATTCATCCACCTAAAGGGAGGAAATTCTGAAAAATGCTATTATAAAAAATGGAAGACTAGCAGGAAAATGCACATAGTTGGCAAATCTGTTTATAGTTCACTCCAGGATAAGTGAACACATCGAGTTAGAAAGCAGCTGAGAGTTACTGAAGAGAGGCTGGAATCACTCCTATTCCATCCATGCCCCCTTTTACATTGATGAAAAGTACTCTATAGGTGGTCTGTGGCACTCACTCTGTAGCCTTTGGACTGTGCTGCACAACAGAGAAAGTGTCAGCATGGAGTTTGTGGTACACGTGTCATCTCTCCACAAACATGTCATTGAAAGTAAGTAATAGTTTAGTAATTTGGGGAAAAAGACTGTGTAAGCACTTGAAGTACAAATGAGAAGTGAAAGGTTTGGTAATGATTCTTTCAAGGGCAGTTTCAGTTTAATAACATTCTGCTTCAGGTAGACAAGAATGAGACAGGTAATATTTTAGACTCAAAAACATACATATTGTGCATATTGTGTGGTGTAAAATTAATTTGTTGTTTCATTGTGACACATGTGAGTTGGTAACTATACTCAAGATTTATGTTCTTCCTGTATTTCAGCTGGGTATATAGTCGCAAGGGAAAATACAGACCCAGAAATACGATTAATTACATGTTTGAACAAAAGCAAATATTAGTAAATGTAGATTCAGAGAGTTAAGTTCCAAAAGCTTCCAGTTATAATAAAATGCTATTGGTCTAGTATTATTCAGTTACCAAAGCACCACTCATCTCTGGTAAGTTCTTGAAATTCCCAATTTTAAAAATATTCTAAGGAAAAATAAATGAAAAAGCATAACTAATTGGAGAAAACTTAGAAATTTTACAGATTGCTTCGTAGAAACAAACTGAAATCTAATTTTCAAAATTGATAATTTCTTCTCAGAAAGAAGAATAATTATTTAACTTATTAGTATTCACAAAATCTCATTGTATTTATTTTCCTTTAATATGAGCTCACAACCAACTTTTCATTCATTTTATCATTGTGTAAGGATGCATGCCAAATGAAGATACCATTCTTGTCTAATTAACACACATATGAAGATAGAAAAAGCACCACACTAGAATAAGAATATGCAAAACTTGAAGTTCGTGGACATCATATAACAAAGTAACCTAATCAAAATTGTCAAAAAATCTCACATGTATACGTCCCTCACATTTCACTACTCATATTTCAAGTAAGAATCAACACACATGAAAATGCATTATGTATTTATGAATATTCATACACTCAAAGAAGAGCTACATTTCTCTAACTTATAACTGTTCTTCATCTTGTTTTCAATTTTTTATATGCATATGATTGCTTTATATAATGAATACATTCACAAAATATGACATAATCCAAGAGTATGAGTTAAAACATGATTTCTCCACTTGCATTTTAACATTTTTTTGGAATGATTGGAAAAATAACCTTTTAACTCCAAACTACCACTACATTAAGCAATGAGCACAGTGAGTATATTGCAATATACTTTTAGGAAAAAAGTCAATAAATTTTTTTGTGTCTTCTCAAAAACTAGAGAACCAGAAGAATGGAATAATAACACTCATCTTTATTTGTTAGTGGTAAGATTCTTATGAACAATAAATAAATAAATTTGAAACTATGATGAATATTGAAGAAGATAAATATCATAATATACCTCTATGTCTGTGATTATTTTAAGAAACAAAGAAAATGCTAAATTGCATTTCTGATCATATAAATTCCCTAAAAATTGAAAAATGTAATCTCCCATATTCATAGTATTTGGAAGATGTACTGTAGATTCAGAGTATCAAATATGTATTAGCTGAAATAGATGCAATAGAAGGACCATAGAAATTAGAAGACATATAAAATGGCACACATATTATGATTTATATTTATATTTCACTCAGAATCTCTCAACTGCTATATTGGGTAGGTAATTTTAGTGTTCTGAAGGGCACCCAGTGGTAGCTGTGTTACAATTAAAAAAAAACTACAGAAACAAAAGGTGTTCTCTTTTACAGATGTTTTGCAATGCACAGAAAGATTAAAATGTACCTATTAATTGTTTTTAAGGTTAGAGAAGTAAAAGAAAAATGGACAGGGGAAATTGCTCTGCTTCGAGTAAATTCATTTTTCTGGGAATTACTGATAACACAGATGTCAGAGTGACCCTTTTCACCTTTTTTCTCCTCATTTGTCTTATCGATCTCCTGGCAAACCTTGGAATGATGACTTTAATAATAGTGGATCCCCACCTGCACACACCCATGTATTTCTTCCTCAGCCATCTCCTTTCTGTGACCTCTGCTATGCCACAGCAGTTGGACCCAAGATGTTGGCAAACTTCATGGCTGAGAAGAACTCAATCACTTTCATGGGCTGCGCTCTGCAGTTTTTGACCTTCTGTGTCTTTGCGGATGTTGAGTGTCTGCTGCTGGCAGTGATGACCTTTGACAGGTATCAGGCCATCAGTGACCCCTTGCTCTACACAACCCACATGTCCAGCAGGTTGTGCTTCCTGTTCGTGTCTGGGGTTTACCTGGTGGGACTCACAGATGCCTTGATCCACACCACACTGGCATTCCGCTTATGCTTCTGTGGGTCTAATGAGATCAATCATTTCTTCTGTGATTTGCCTCCTCTTTTTCTCCTTTCTTGTTCTGACACACAAGTCAATGAACTGGCTTTATTCATTGTCTTTGGATTCACTGAGCTGAGCACCATTTCAGGAGGCCTTATTTCTTATTGCTATATCATCGTGTCTGTCATGAAGATCCGCTCTACTGAGGGAAAGTTCAAAACTTTCTCTACCTGCACCTCCCACCTCACTGCAGTTGCCCTCTTCCAGGGAACCATGCTCTTCATGTACTTCTGCCCCAGTTCTGCCTACTCCTTAGATCAGGACAAAATGACTTCGCTGTTTTACACCCTGGTGATTCCCACACTAAATCCTCTGATTTATAGCCTACGAAACAAGGATGTAAAAGAGGTCCTGCAGAAGCTGAGAAATAAGAAGTGGTTTTCAACAATTGTTTTATATCTACATGTAGCTCTCAGATAGTGATAGTTGTTTGGAAAAATACTTTGCATTTTTGAGAACAAATTAGACATACAATACAATTTACTGAAATAAGCACTTAACCTAATATTTAATTATATGACAATGTTGCACATCTCCAAATGTGCTGAGTTGCATTATTTATTGTAAATTAATATATGCTACTTCCTTGTGGTAAGTATGTGTGATATTTCTCAATTGTTCCAAAGTTACATTTGTTCATGTTCTCATTCAATTTAAATTATACCGAGGTTTACTGTGTTTACTAATTGTCTGTGGCACTGTATGTTTCATGGCAAATCCAGACTATTTACCAATGAATCTTATATTCTAAGGGAAGGAATAGAAAAGAATTAACACAGCAGTCAATTATAAATATTGCTTTAAACAATACTGAAGTAAAGACAACATGACTATAATCCAGTGGAAATCTCTAAATCTGGTGTTCAGGACAAAGTTTTTCTCAGACAGATTTATTAAGCCTCTGTTTTGAATAGACACATGTAAGAAAAAGGAAGGGATGTGAAGGAAGAGTCATAGCAATTAGAGCACCGTGTGTAGACAGAGATAGATAAGTCACTGATGAATTTATGGCTAAAGGTGATTTAGGCAGTGCAGTCTGGTCTGAAGAGGTAGATTGCTGGGAGTGTGACCTAGAAAGGCTTATCTCCTCCTCCTGAGACAGGAGATTGGGGGTGGCAAAACTGGCTGAGGCAGTAAGTGTGACTTATGAATTACACATGTGCAGAACAATTCCCAGAGCCCTGCAAATAGACTCTTCCCCAGAACTCAAGCAGTTTTTCAATAGGGTAGCTTAGACCGGACATTAACCTGAGGTGTGGGTGGTACAGAAAGGACGGCCCACATTGAGATTTTGCCACCATGTTCTCCTCTGTATGGATGGCCCACCCCCGTGCTGGAGCGTGTACTCTTTTTCCTACTTTTACTCAGTCCAAAATCATGCTGCAGAGCCTGTTTCTTTTCCTACCTTGAATAAAACTTTGCTACCACTAAAAAAGTAAAAATAAAATAAAAATAAATGTCGCTGATCTAGGACATAAAATGAAATTGCAAATGACCCGGTAAGTAGGTCTAATGATCATCAATGGCTCTATGTCTTCTCTTCTTTCCTTCTTCCTCATCTTCTGCCTAGTTGCATGCTTCTCTTCATCATTCACAATCACTCCCCTTAAATTATGATTTTCCTTTCTCTTCAGTCATTGTCTTCAATATGAGACAGTAAGCATTTTATTCTCTAGGCCTTCACCCTCCACTCTTGTTTTTCAAAGTTTTTGCATCATATCTGGCACACGAAACAGGAAAGCAAACAATAAAGATTGTCATAATGCTTTGAATGCTCTCTAAATGGTGATGAACAAATTTCCCTGACAGCATGATGTGTCAAACATACACACAGCTTACATACAACTGACAACACACTACCACCTGAAATATACATAAAGTGCCTATGAATGAAAAGGTAAAGAATGTCCAAAAACATGAATAGTAGTTTTTTGAGAATATGAAAATTATGTCTGTTTTCTTAATATTTTCCTTCACAGCAGGGCTGACTCAGATCCTGTGGAAGTAACCCTGGCAAACCAGGTGTCACAGCAATGGAAAAAGTTTTGAGCAACATGAAGAACTTTTCACTGTCTGGGC
>RJWM01026642.1:0-27810 GCA_004363535.1 Dasyprocta punctata
TGGTGCCAGGAATGGAACTCAGGGCCTCCTACATGCTGGGCTCCTCCGACCCTCTCCCTGCAGAGCCTAGAGGACTCTGTGCTTCTGCGCCCCTCCTCCTGCCTTGGCTGGGGACCGTGAGGATGTGACCTGTGGCCTGGGAGTACAATCTTCGTCCCCTTTGTAGGCCATGGTCCTCCCTTGGGGAAATGAGCCCCAAATCCACACACCGGCTTCCTCCGGGTAGACACCTAGGTGACCCTCGGGCTTTCACCACTACAAATTGCAACAGAGCCTTGTGTAACCATAGCTGCCACACACAAGTGTGTCCTCGGGATGTGTTCCTAGAAGTGGACTCACTGGGTCAAAAGTCGTGTGTGTTTTGAATTTCGCTCTGTCATTTGGAATGGCCCGTGGATTCCAGGGTACTTAGCAGTCCCCTATTGGTGGACATTTAGGTGGCTCCGATTTGTACAAACAACGCCACAATGGACAGCTTTGTGTGGCTGTCTTTGGGTGCAGGACAGTCCGCTTACGGGGAATTCCCAGGACCAACAGGAAGGAGTGAGGAGAGGAAACCAAGCTGGAGGGGCCCGGCTGGTCCCGCGCTGTGGATACAGAGGGGGGAGGGGGGCTGCTGGCTCCTGGGTCCCCTCTTCCCTTCGGGAGGCCTTGGGCTCCCCAGAGTGTTGAACTCTGCCAAACCCTCAGCTCAGCCCCTGGCTGGGAGTTTATTCGAAATGCTGCCTCGCTTTCTGCAGATCTCTTAGATCAGGACCTGCAAATTTTTTTTTTCTTTTTCTCCTTTTTGCTATATCCCCAGCTCTTTTTTTTTTTTTTTTTAAATTTGAGACAGGGTCTTTGCAGTCACTGGTTTGCCAAGCTTGTGCTCAAATTTGGGACCTCCCTGCCTCAGCCTTCCAGAGTGCTAGGATTATAGACACATACCATCATACCTGCTGTCAGGCCCTGCATTTTTAACAAGATCCTAGGAAACTTGAAAAACGTTTCAGTAAAAAACAAAAACAAAAAAACAACCCAGATCCTGGGTCCCTAACATCCAGACTAGAATGACAGTCCAGGCTTGTGGGGGTGGGGGTAGGCCTGGGGCCTGAGCTCTGCCTGTGATCTCTCTGTTCTGGCTGGGAGCCAGCACAGTGCTTGCACATAGTAAGCACTCAGTCAGTGTCATCCTGGTTACTGTCACTGAGGAGCACATGGTGGGAGTCCACGCGCTGTCTCTGCCACTGTCACCTCTGACACCCACCTACAAGTTAAGGCAAAGGCCAAATTGGATCATTACGCACAGCAGAAGTATTAATGGCAACAGCTGCGGGTCCTCAGTGGACGCGGGCCCTGTCCACCCGCTTGGCAGTTGCGGGGGTGCCTGAGGCTGCATGGTCCTGCCGGCTCTGTCCCTGCGAGCCGGTGTAGCTTTACACCTGGACAACAGGACAGTGAGCCCAGAGAGCCAGATCCAAGCTCTGGCCCAGGTGGTGATGAATCTCCTCTGCGTGTGTCCTCACTCTGGGCCTGGCTGGGTTGATCAGAGGTTTGTTGAGCATTGACTATGGCAGGTCTGGGACATGGCCTTGTGGTTGGGGCTGCGCACCTCATAGTGAATAAGGGTATATGCAGAGTAGGCTGAGCTCTGTGATAAAGAAAGATGGGGTGGGATCCCTACTCTGGGGTAGTAGCGGGAGGCTGAGGCTATGCTGAGCTGAATTTAGAGGCCAAAATGAGGAGAAAGAGTGGAGTGTGGGAATGCTTAGGAGAAGGACATTCCTGACACAGGGAGCAGCAAGTGCAAAGGCCCTGAGGCAGGAGCACCCTAGGGGCCATGCATGCAATGAAGCTGTCAGAGGAAGAAAGGATGATGGGAGCAGGTCAGTGTTTGATGAAGGTCTCCAGCAAGTCACTTGCCCTCTCTGAGTCTTAGTTTCTCTTATGTGAAATGGGAATGATAAAGATCCACCGGTTAGGAACGATGGGGAATAAGTCAACCAGAATTTTTATTCTGAGGGGGCTCGTGGGGTGGCTAGGCATGAGGAGACGCTCTTGAAAAATGGCACGGCAGGACTATTTTGTGTGCAGAGCTGCTGAGGATTGAATCCAAGGCCTTTGTGTTTTTATTTTGAGACACAGACTTGCTAAGTCACTAAATTGTCCAGGCTGAGCTTGAACTTGCAATCCTCCTACCTCAGCTTCCAGAATGCTGGGATCATAAATGCACACCACTACTCCCAGCTACGTGTTTGTTTGTTTGGGTGACTTTGGGAGCTAATGATAGACATTATTTGGGGCTGAAAGCAAAGCCCCAATTTCCCCACGACTGGGCCCCAGGTCTCAGGAGTTAATAGCCCCAGGCACTGGGCATAGTGCCCAGCACAGAGCAAGGAGACAGGGATGGAGAGGGCATTTCAGGCGGGCGGACAGGCTTGGAGACGGGAATGTTTGAGGCTTGTTAGGGGAAGAGCGAGGAGGCCAGCCTGGCTGGTGGGCAGAAATGAGCACACAGGCTGGAAAGACAGGTTGAGGCCCGGGATGAGACCTTGATTGCCGAGCAGGGGAGGGTGGGCCTCAGCTGGGAGGCAGTAGGGAGCCATTGTGTGTTCTGGAGTGAGACAGGCAGGCTGCGGAAATGACTTTTGTTTGTGGTTTGGTTTTAAGACACTCCGAAGTTCTAAAGGATAATAAAATGAGCTTCGATGCAGCCATTACTTGGGTTAAAAGAGAAAACTCCTCAACAGCGGCGACCCCCTACCTCCCGTGTGCCCCGGCCCATCTCTACCTCTCTTCGAGGTTATGGGTCAGGCATGTGTGATTCCCGCGCACGTCTTTATCCTTCTACTATTTGCCTGTGGTTGTTTAAATCGCACACAGAGCCCTTCCTCGGCCCCACCTACTGAGGTGGCAGTCATCTCCGACCTGGCACCACGGCGGCCCTCAGACCCCTTGTGAAGTCCAAGATTGTCAAAGTGAGGACGAGGAAGTTCATCTGGCACCCATCAGACTGTGGTGTCAAAATTAAGCACAAATGGCGGAAACCCAGTGGCCTCAACAGCAAGGCCGGAGCTTGATGGCCAACACAGGTTATGGAAGCAGCAAAAAGACACAGTGTGTGCTGCCCAGCGGCTTCCGGAAGTTCCTGGTGCACCAGGTTAAGGGGCTGAGGAGCAGCCGATGTGCGACAGATCTCACTGCGCAGAGATCGCTCCCGGCGTCTCCTCCAAGAGCAGCAAGGCCATCGTGGAACGAGCGGCCCAGCCAGCCGAGTCACCAACCCTGATGCCAGGCTGGGCAGCGAAGAAAATGAGTAGATGGCGTGTGTGTATGTGTGTGTGTGTGTGTGTGTGTGTGTTTATTCATGCTTCCACAAAGCCACAAAAACTGCAAAAAAAAAAATAGCACACAGAAAAATGCACCAATTGTAAGTGTGCAAGCTGGTGGTAGTGGGGTCCCCAGCGGGTCAGGACACGGGATGTTTCCAGCCCCCTCGGGTGCCCAGCCCAGGTAACACTCGATGCTCTTTGGGTGTGGGTCTCTCTCCCTTGCTCTGTGTGTTCTGCGGGGGGCCGGAGCGCGGTGTGCCTTGTCCCGCTAATGTCGTGGAGGTGTAGGTCGAGTCCAGCTCCCTCTGCTCCGGACAGCACTGCTGTGAACACGTGCTTGGCTTCTGGGGGATGCGGGCAGCTCTGCCTCCGCTGTGTCCGGGAATGGGGTCGCCACATGAGGACGCACGGGTTTCCTGGTGCAGTCATGGCGGCTGGGCGACCTCTTTCTATTTCTAGACATACACATGAGCACATGGGCACCCCTGGGAGTCTGGGCTGCTGCTTTGGTTGTAGGTCAGTGTGCACATATGGCATCACTTGGACATTTGTCCCTGCAGTTTGCTTCTTTCTAACCACTGTCCTTACCTGGGCAGCCCCAATGGCTGGGTGGCTCAGTGCACATGTCCCTTCTCACTGTAGCCTCTGTCATGTGAGCAGGCCACCCTGGGCACTCTTCCCAGCCCCCGCACTCGGAGATTCTCTCTCCATCCTGTGTTGGGCAAGGCCACCAGGACAGAGGGGGTCTCTGGAGTTCATCGGGACCGGAGATGAGGACAAGGATCAGGCGGTGCAGATGGATTGAGGGACATCTGGGAACCTGGCTGTCGTGAGGGAGGAAGGAAGCAAGGCTGGGGCTTAGGGCCAGATGCTGGTTGGATTCCTGCTCCTACCACCTGGCTGTGTAACCTTGGCCATGTGACTTTGCTACTCAGGGCCTCAGTCCCCATCTGTAATTTGGGGACATTTACTAGGGGTGGTGGCCCACACCTGTAATCCAGGAGGATTGCCTTGAGTGCAGGGCCAGCCTGGTCTATATAGGGAGTTCAAGGCCAGCCTGAACTGCATAGGCAGTCCCTGTCTCGAAACAAAAAACAAAACAAAACAATCCCCCCAAACTGGGGACATTTACCCTTCCTGGCACGTGGTCCTGAGGGCTGAGCAAGCAGACATTCGGTGGACACTGGCAGTGCTAGGACCCACTCACCAGCTGGTGGACTTGGGCAGGTTGCCTCCCCGAGCCTCAGTTTCCTCATTTGCGAAATGGAGACCCTGCTTCTCAGGGGTTTTGTGACGATGAGATGAGACACCGACCACACAGCACTCTGCGGATGCTGGGTACTAGGCCTTTGCCCGTCACGGTCCCCGTCGCTGTTGGCTGAAGGCGGGGGCTGTGGGGCAGGGCGTGGTTTCGCCCCCATGTCCCCCGGTGGCCCTGCACAGGAGAAGACGGGAGCAGCAGGCATCTCTGGCTTCGTGCACACAGGGCTCTCCTGCTGCCCGGGTGGGTGACGCTGGGCGAGCTCCGCCCCCCTCGTTGTTTTCTCCTGGAACTTGGGGACTTGTGGCAGCGTCCACCTGGCCAGGTGACTCCCCGCAGGGCTCGTGATCCTGTGGGGGGCTCTAGAGCTGATGGGGGGGCCCTGTGAGGGGGCCGTGTTTTCCAAGTGATGCTACAGCTGACACAACCTGGGGGCCTCCCAGAGATGCGGGGCTTCGGGCTGAGGCCCAGAGGAGGGGCCTGTGGGTGAGAGGGTGGGAAGAGAGAAGCCGGCTCCGCTGAGCCCCTAGGGCAAGTTTCAGCTGCAGGCACACTCAGGTGACATCCAGGGGGCCTGGCTGGCCTCTGGGGCCCAGGCGCTGTGTGGTCTGGCAGCCTCTGCACCCTCTCTGTGCTCCCCTTTCATTCCCCGCCAGAGTTTGGGGTGGCCTCGCTCCCTGCGTGCTGGGTTCCCGGCCCCCGCGGACCCCCTGCTTGGCCCCCTGCCCTCACCAAGACCGCGGCCAGGGCCCCGGGCCAGGGCTGCGCACCTTGACAACCCGCCCACGCAGGGCACAAAGGCCCATTGTTAGGGCCCACATTGGCGGGGAAGCGGGCGGGGAGCAGCCGCCTTTCACCCAACCGGCTTGTGGTCGGCGGGGACTGCAGAGCGATTCACAGAGGCCCCTGCCCCCGCCCGGGCACCTGGCCAGGCCACCTCCCAGGCGGCACCCTCACCAAGCTGGGCCAGCTCCTGCCCTGAGCTGGGCCTCAGTTTCCCTGGCTGGGAAAAGGGCACCGGGTTGCTCCACTGGGCAGAGCAGAGCATGCCGCTGGGCCTGGCTCCCAGAGGGCCCTGCGCAGATCATCTGCCCTGTCAGTGCCGTCCGTGGAACGTCCGACATCTGGGTCTGAGGCCCTGCTGGGTGGCCCTGGGTGAGTCCTTTCGCCTCATCCGATTCCGTGTCTCCATCTGCAGTGAGCCTGGGAAGGTAGCAGTCATCTAACCCTTCCTTCATTCGCAAATACCCCCTGGTGGCAGCTGGGCACAGGACCAGCCGCAGGGCTCCCAGGGCCCTGTGCAGGCGGATGTGAGGCTCCTCGCCAAGGCTGAGGATCTGGAGGTGACAGCCTGAAACCCAGCGAGGCTGTCTGAGCCTGGGATGGCGGGCAAAGGCCTAGGACTCGTGCCTGCAAAGCCCATCCGGTGATGCCGGCCACCAGCACTGCTGTGGGGACCTGGTACCAGGGACACATTAAGAAAACAAAAAGACATTTGCCCTTGGGGAGCTGGAGGCCTAGAAGGGACCTGGACTTTCTCTGAGCTGCAGGGTGATCTTTCTGGGCCTCGCACTGGCTCTGAGTGTGGCCAGAGGCACCCAGGCCTCTCTCTGAGGCTCCAAGGTAGGGGCCTCACATGTGGCTGGGCACCCATGACTGTAATAGGTGACTTCCACTGAGGCCCGGCTGTGCCAGGGGCTGATGCAGGTGCTCTGCCCGGATGAGCTCAGAGCATCCTCGGAAGCACCTGTGGGGGGCAGGGTGGGGCAGTACAGCTGTGGCCTTGCGTAGAGGGAAACTGAGGCCCAGGCTCAGTGAGTGACCAAGGCAGGGTTCGAACCCGGACTGTCTGGCCCCGGAGCCTTAATCTCCCACCATGCCCTCTGCTGAGGGGATCCACAGAGAGCGTTTGTCTGCCGCAGAGGCCTGCTGGGGTTCGGGGCTGGGCAGGGCGCGGGCGTGTTGGTGGCCTGCCAGCTGCCACCTGGGTTGGCCTCTTTGCGTGGCCCTGAGTCACAGCCCTGTGTCCTGGGAAGCTGGTTGTGCCCCGGGCATCCATGGGGCCTGAGTCACAGCAGAGCACACCCTACCACTCTGCCCACCTTCTGCCTGGGCCCCAGGAAGGCAGGGCCTTGGAGCGGGTCCCTGGATAGCAGCTCGAATTGCTGCCTGCTTCTGGGAGCAAGAGAGGGGCACCTGTGTGCGGCCCCAGTGCCTTTCCGAGCCGCCCAGGAGGAATTAACTAAAGTACTGAGCCCGCTGTCCCTGGGAGCAGTCAAGGCAGGACAGAGTGCTGCGTGGTGTTCTTGCACGGTATGGGGTCTGGTGCTGGGACGGTTGACTTCCAACGTCTTAGCCCTTTCATTTACATCTTAGTTTTGAATAGTTCCTAGGAGTCAATGCTATGGAATCTGAAAGTAGCCAAGAAGATGGAGTAAAAGGCAGGTCCCCACCTTTGCCTGTCCCCCACCTTCAGCCCCCGGCAGCCAGGCAGCCTCTGTATGCCTGAGGTTGTTTATGAACACACACACAAACAAACAAATGAACAAGGACCCTGTTCCAGCCTCCCGCTCCTCCTCCTCCTTCTCGCCCTTCTCTCCTGCCAGCCACGGGGGCTGCGTGTGCTCCCGCCCTTCTGCTCCCCCTCACCTGCCGACTGCTCTCAAGGCTGTTCTGGGTCAGCCCGTCCCCCTGACCTCCCCCCCTGCCCCCAATAATTTATCACTCATTTGACTAAAAGAACTCTTGACTCGGAAGGCTACATTTAGGGATCTGCACTGTGCTTCACCTCTGGTGGCAGCCTGAGAATATTTTTTAAATTTGCCTGGAGACTCTTAAGTTCTCTCCACGTCTGTTGGGATTTTCCTGGTCTGTTTTTGGTTGCAGTTGTAAAAGAAGAGAGAAAGGGAAGAAGACCTGGAAATCTGGTAGTGAGCTCCCAGATCTTAGCTTATTAAATTCTAGTGGGGCCAGGTTCTGGGAGGAGATGGCCATAAGTGGTGTCAGGGAGCTCAGAGGAGGTGACTTTTGTGTGTATATAAGTAAGGGTCAGGGATGGCTTCTTAGAGCAGGGACTATTTGGGCCTTAAAGGGATGCATAGGAGTTCATAGGAGACAAAGTATGGAGTTGGGCCTGTCAGACAGAGAAACCAGCATGCAATGCAAAACCACCTGATAGATACAGAAACAGGTATCAGCACCCATTGACTGCATACCCCCAGGCACTGTGCTAAGTGCTTTACAAGCTCCTGCTGTGTCTAAAATTCAGATAATTTTAGGTCACTCAGCTGGGCATGGTGGTGCATGCCTGTAATCCCAGCACTTGGGAGGCTGAGACAGGAGGATTGCCACAAGCCTAGGCTACCTAAGTGAGTTCAAGGCTATTCTGAACTGTATAGCGAGGCCCTGTCTTAAAAAATATTTTTTTTTAGATCACTGTCATGCTGTCCCACTTTACAGACAAGTACACTGAGGGGCAGGAAGGCACAGCAACTCACAGATAGTCACACAGCTACAAGGGTTGCAGCATGGGTTTGGACCGTAGAATATTCAGATATCCCCCAGGATGAGGGTGAGCAGAGGGCTGCAACCTTTCACCTTCCTGGCCCAGGCCTGGGCCCCTGCGCTGACCTGGGCGCCCTCTAAGCCTCAGCCTGACCTGGGTACCGGGGTGACCTCAGGCCTCAGGGGCTCTGGTGGGCGCGCTGGATGCTGCAGGCTCCTCTACTTCCAGGGCTGAGCCACAGATGTCAAGGGAGGTTTGGGACATGATCGGGGTGGGACTGGGCCGCTGGGCTCTGCCCCTCGTGGCCTGAAGGCTCCATCTCAGTGTGGCTCTCCCTGGGTGCTGCTTACGCCCAGCCCTCCGGGTTCCTGACCCCGGACAACGGCCCCCCATGAGCCTCTGCTGGACCTGGGCCTGGGCCTGGGCTTTTCCAGCCGCTCCCTCTTCAGTGTGGCGGTTTATCACTGCATTTTGCAGATGAGGAAATGGAGGTCCAGGGGGGTAAAATGACTTTTTCAAGACCACAAAAAAAAGTCGAGTGCGGAGCTAGGACATGAATACAGACCCCAAGTTTGACCCAGCCACTCCAGGTTTCTGCCCATTCAAGGCAGAGTCTGTCTCTGTCTCTGTCTCTTTCTCCAGGAAAAGAGCAGTGAATCCCTTGCCCAGGAGCCTGACCACTCTGCCAGGACCTGGGAATTGGAGAGGGCCATGCATCTCCCCACCCGCATCCAGACGCAGGCCTCATTGTGAGGCAGAGGCAGGAGAATAATAGTGGGTTCAAATGTCAGGGCTACGCTCTGTGCTCTGCTCTGCTCAGAGCTCTGGCTCGGTGGGGAGACTGGTTGAGCAGGTCTGGGGCAGGGACAGGGAGGAGGGAATTATTAATGATTGCAAAGCTCCGGCCCCCTGCAGGCCCTGAGCTGTGCCGCCTGCTTCTCTGAGCTGAGGGGCTGGGGGTGCTGATCCTGGGACCCTGCCCGGGTTGGGGACAGCCCTGGGGACCAGCTGTGTGGGTGTGGGAGATGGGGGAGGCAGAGTCACCCCCCGCTCCGTTCTCCACCCTGCTGCCTCGGGGAAGGGTCTTGCTGGCTGCTGGATTTCATCCTCATGATGACAAGATGTGATTGGCACCGCATATCTGCAACTGACAGCTAGGGAAACTGAGGCACAGAGGGCTTAGATCTCAGTGTGTCTGGGTTGTCCTTCCTGCTCTGGTGTCCTACCTTGCTGGCGTGGGAGGGATGCCTGCTCTCCCCTGGCAGTGCACTCTGCAGCTGGCCCTGGAGGATCAGGGTTGCTCTGGAACATCTCTGAGCCTCAGTTTCACCATCTGTAGAATGGGTACTAGAGCACCTTCCTCGAGACCAGAGATGGCTGATGAGGGGAAGAGGTGAGCAGGTAGAGTTTGTCTTGCCAGAGCCATCCTGAGGACTGGTCTCTGCCATCCCGAATCCTCCTCTTCCCCAATAACAGCATGAACAGGGTGCTGTGCAAGGGTCTCTTGGAGCTGTCCCTGGACCTCTTTACACTTTCTGGAAAGTGACCTGAGTGGTGGCCTCCAGGCAGAGCCTTCTGGATGGAAAGTGGGCTTCTGGGTGCCCCAAGCCTACTCCAGAGCCTGGGCTAGCCACCACCTGTGGCCTGGGCACGCCTGCCTTGCATGCCAAGGAGCCAGGAGCAGCGCGTCTGTGGGACTCCGGGCACCCTCTTCCTCGCCTGCCCCGATGGGCGATAAGAGCGGCCTGGGAGGAGGAGGCGGCTGTAATTACAGGGCTCCGTGTGGCGGGCAGGCGAGTCATGGGGTGGGGGTGACTCAGCCAATTGCTCCATGACAGGCGGGGGTGGGGGCCGCCCATCTGCCCCTCGCCCAGCAGGCCCGAGGTGGGCACGCGCGTCCCGGCCCAGCTGCCGGGTGTCACTCTGGGCCTTGTGCCCTAGGCCTCCGTGCCACTTGACACCTTTGGGGCTTGGCATTGGTTGGGCCGGCTGGGTTTTCCCCTTTCCCAGTCCCGGGCACTGGCTTCTGGGAATCAGGAATCACAGGCACCCACGGGGGAATCGCAAAGCCCAGGCCGAGGGAGAACAGCAGACCCTGGGCCACGCGTACTGACCGAGCCCCGGCAGAGCTCCAGGAACCTGAGCATCCCAGAGACGGAACTCGACGCACGTGGACACTGAGGGCCAGCAGAGGACGGTTTCTGGAACCAAGTATTTTCAGGCCTAAGGATTTGGGGATTAGTAAATCTGTAGAATTACAGATTTATAAGATCACAGGACCGGTTACAATTGGTCTAGAGAACTCATACCCACACTGAGTCAGAGACTGAAAAAGGAACCTCAACGGCTCAGAGATTTAGGGGTAAATTTTCATGGTAACTTCCACTGGCTCCTACCTGAATTAGGAAACAAACCAACCAACCAACCAACCAACCAACCAACCAACCCAGGGGAATAAAAGTATAATGACTCGTGCTTGTTCTAGCTAGAGAGAAAGCACATGGGCTAAGAGGACGACTGGGGGATCGAGGGGTTGGTTGTATTATTCTGTTGATTTACTGTGAGTTTAAGATCCCAGACTAAAAGGCGAAAGAGAGTGAAAGAGAACATGAACCATGGCCTCAATCACTGGCGTTTAAACGACTGTAACTCGGCCATCTATCTGCTGCCCTCCATGAATCTTTACTCCTTCCTTGCGTTTTTTGCTTACCCACTGACACGTTCTCAAGGCCAGAAACTGTTCCGGGGCTTGATGCACGCTGGCTCATAATATTTCTAGGGCTTTTACCAATCGTAACTCATTGAATTCTTGCAAGCACCCAGCAGGGTGGGTGCTGTGGTGATGTTCGTTTTACTGAAGAGGAAACCGAGGCCCGGAGGGGCGGGGTGATGTGTCCCAGTGGTGCTCGCTGTGTCACGAAGCCTCCGCTGTACGCCAGGTATTGTGCTGGGCTCTGGGGACCGAGCAGCGAACAGTGCGCAGGCCTCACCCCTGCCCCGGGGGAGCTTGGCGGGGGAGATGAACAATAAACAGAGGCGCAGGCTGGAGCTCCGTGAAGGGAGGAAGCCGGACCACTCTGGTGCTGCGGACAGGGCTCAGGTGGAGCGGGCGGGAAGGGTCCCTCGGGAGAGGTGGCATTTGGGCTCAGACCCCACAGTCAAGGGGGACTCGAGCAGGGTGCCTGTCACCACCCAGACTGTACCCCCACCCGAGTGCCCTCCCCCTGTGGCTCTGTGCCAGGCTCCAGCCCACAGCCCAGCCTAGCAGGGCAGCACCTCCTCTGGAGGTGAGCGGGGGCCGGGGGCTTCCCCAGCCCCAGGGCATCCGTCCTCCAACACGGGAAGTGTCCATTTGAATTGGCTGTGCTGCTTGTGCGCCAGGCGAGGTGCTGGGGTCTTACCAACCCAGAGTGGGCAGCACAGTTATCCCCTGGGAACATGATGGAGGCCCAGAGAGGCTAAGAGACTTTCCTGAGGACCCACAGCTGGCAAGTGTTCAAGGAGGGGTCCATACTCAGGGGTACAGGCTGTCTTTTGGTTGTCAGTTTTCCTGCCTGTCTTCCTGCCCACCAGGGGCCCCCTGGACAGGCACTGGGCACCAGTGTCAGCTTTGTGCTGCAGTGCAGACCAGCGCTGGCCTGGGCAGCTTGGAGAAGGCTTGGAGAAGGAGGAGGGGCTAGGGCGGGGGTTAGGGCCACGCAAGGGAAGGGGGATGTGCACCTGAGCCCCTGGACTCCTACCCTGTGTCCCCATCCGAGTTGGCACCACGTCCAGCCTGGCTCACTTGGGCTGCCAGAAATGTGGGGCTGCAGATTCCTGTCCCCAGCACACGCTAGTCTGTGGCCATTGGACCACTGAGCATTTGGAGAAACCGAGTCCAAGCTGAATTAAGGGTGCTTACCTGGGATGAGAGGCCCGTGTCCCCCACACTACACCTATCCAGTCTGTTTGCTCCCCACACCAGTTCTGGGTCCCAGTGGAACAGGGCCAGGCGGCCTGCAGGCTCAGCTCCTGTGCGGGCCCCAGGGGCTCCACCGGGCGGTGGGACAGGGAGGTGCCCGGGAGACAGGGGTGCGTGTGGGCACAGGGCTAGGCATGCCCCCACCCCGTGTCTCACTGTGGAACCTAGTGGGGCGGGAGGCGCTCATGCACCAGAATCTCAGCCTGGGCTAAGGCCAGCTCTGCCCTCGGACGCTGTGAGGCCTGGAGCCTTGGTCTTCTTGTGCAAAATGAAAGACATAACACCAGGGATGGAACTGAAGTGCAGCCTGGCACATAGTAGGTGCTCAATAAATGCAGACGGGGGCCACCGAGGGGTATCTTAGATTCCAGCATCTTCCATTCATTCACTCATTCATCGAACTAGGCTTTAGGGGGACCCTACTATGTGTCAGGCCCTGGGCAGGTTGCTGACATCGTGTCACAGAAAAAGCGACAAGACCCCCACCTTCTTGGAGCAGGCTGTCCAGTGGGATGCTGGTCACAGAAGCAGCATCAGTGAGATTCTGGCGCAGGTGGGGAAGGGATGCTGTCCACAGGCACCCCGGGAGCTTCCTGAGAGCAGCTTCGACCTAAGCAACAGGTGTTGGAGGTGAAGGGACCCGCAGAGGCAAAGGCCCTGGGGCAGCAACAGCCCATGCAAAGGACAGCAGGGACGGCCTCTGGCTGGAAGATGCAAGAGGGAGAGGTCGGGGTGGAGGGAGGGAGTGGATGCTGCAGAACATCGGAGGCTGGGATGAGGAATTAGGATTTCATTCCAAGGGTAATTATTATAAACAAAGACCAAAGTTAGGAGTGACTACAATACACAGAGTGCAAACTCATGGTGATTCACATCCAGTGCAGAACCAGGCACTTTGGAGCAGGAACCCAGGGAGCAGCACCTGCCATCACCTCCTGGCTGCTCACTTCTCACAGCAGGTGGCGAGGAGATCGCTTCTCCAGCTGGTAGGGCTTGGCTTGGTGTTGTTAGTTGCAAATGTGTGTTTGTTAGTTGCAAATGCAACCAGGGTCCCTGGGGTCTGAGCAGCCCTGATTTCAACAGCATGGTGTCAGCTGGGCAACTCTCGAGAGATCAGCTGGTCCCGCCCCCGGCTCCAGATGAGGAACTGGAGGTCCAGACGAGGGGAAGTGAGTGGGTAAAGGTGACGCTATGAGTCAGGCAGACACAGGACTTGAACCCAGGTCCCCTGACTCCCCAGACTTTCTGAGAAATGGGTGTCTTGCCCCGTGCCTCCCTTTTCTTCCTTCCTCCCAGACTGTGTGTGCTGTCCTTGTGACACGAAGGGACATGGACAGGGACCCTGAGGTCTGGGGTCCACGCCTCACTCCGCCTCTGGGTTCTTGCTGGTGTGGCAGGGTGAGCGCCCCTTCCCCCGCATTGCGGTGAACTCGGGGCTGCTTCTCAGGATCCCGGAGCAGGAATATCGTGTGAGGCGATGGAATCAGAAAACGTAGGGGAGAAAGAACCTGAGCTCTGAGTTAGCCACGGGTCCCGAGGATGTGGACCCACAGCGACTGCTGCTGGGGTCCACGGGAGCAACGGGCTTCCGCCAGGGCAGGAGGCTGGGTCCTGGGGCTCCAGACTCAATCCTGCCACACCAGGGGCTTCAGGAAGGGCCCCACTGTCAGTAGAGAGGGGGCCCCACGGTGGCCTGTAGACCCCAGGCCAGGGGTCTCAGAACGACTGGCAGAGCTGCAGAGACACTGGGCTCAGAGATGCTCCCGCTGGTTTTGAGAACTCTGTCGCCTGAGCTACGAGTGTGCGAGGCAGAACCTGGCCTGGAGGGACAGACTCCGTTTTAGAAGCCAGGAGTGGTGTGTGGTGGGTCACATGTGTCATCCCGGCACCCCGAGAGTCACGAGTTTGACCCCGCCTAGGCAACTTAGGGAGAACCTGTCTCAAAATAAGAGAGGAAAGGGCTTGGGGTATAGCTCAGTGCAAAGGCTCTGGGTTCAATCCCTAGTACTGCAAAACAAAACAGAGCATGTTTTAGATTTGCAGAAAAACTGAAAAGGTGAAATCTTATACCTTCTTTCCCCCTCATTAATATTTTATATCAATCAGCTACATCTGTGACAATTACTGAACCAATATTGATGCATTAACCAAAGCCAAAGTTTATTCAGATTTCCTTTGTTTTAGCCTATTTCCCTTTTCTGTTCCAGGGTTCCATCTGGGACGTATCCTCTAATTACCTGTCATGACCTTTCAGGCTCCTCTTGTCTCTGACACTTTTTCCGTCCTCCCTTGTCCTCCACGACCTTGGAGGACTTGCCGAATCTGGTCAAGAGCTGTGTTCTGTGCAGTGCTTTGCGTGATGAGACCAGGCCCCAGGTCTGGGGAGGAGGAGCTCAAAGCTGAAGGGCCATTACCACTGTGCCGCATCAGGGGGTGACGTGTGGCTGTGGATGCCGACCTTGGGCACCTGGGGCAGGTACTGTTTGTCACCTGTCTCCTTTGTAAAGTTCCACCCCACTTTTTGTTTGTTTGTTTGTTTGTTTTTTGAGGCAGCATCTCACTATGTAATGCAGGCTGGCCTTGAACTTGCTTATGTAGCCCAGGCTGGCTGTGAACTCACAGTGATCCTCTGGCTTTCTCAGTGCTGGGATGACAGGTATGCTGCCACACCTGGCTAAGTCCTCTTTTTGTCCTCTACAGATGCTGTGCTATTTGGAAAGGAGTCACTGAGGGTCACCCACAACCCACCTTGGGTTCGACCCTTCCATTCCTGTCCTCTGCTGAGGGTGGGGTCTCTGTGAACTATTTGGAATTCTTCTGTTCCTCCCTATCCATCCATCCATCTGTCCGTTGTCCATCCATCCATCCATCCATCCATCCATCCATCCATCCATCCACTCACCCACCCATCCATCCATGTGTCCCTCTAGCTGTGTCAGCAAGGGCTCATAGCATTTTTTATACTTTCGGCTACAATCCAACACTACTGTCTCTTTTTGTTTTGATTTTGTAGCACTGGAGGTGGAACCCAGGGCCTCACTTGTGCTGAGCAAGTGTCCTGCCCCCAAGTTCTGCTCCCAGCCCCAGTGCTACTTTTCAAATTTTGTCATTCAGGTTGTTCCTACTTTGTCTGTGGGGCGCTCTCCCAGTCGGCCCAGCCCCTCGGACAGACCCTATCACTGTGGTTGGCTTTGAGGCCGGCCTCACTTTCCAGCACAGAGAGGCTGCAGGTGGATGCTGTGGATTTCTTGCTGCGAAGCTGGACCCAGCCAGCTGTCCCGGGAGTCCGGGTCCTTTCATGGGAGATGGTGTTAGACACCAAGATCCGAAGGCCAAGTATGCACATTGCTACTGGGCTGACATTTATTAGGCTTTTTCAGCTGACAAAGCACAGAAATGTAGGTGTGTGGCCGCGCCCATGTGGCCACTTAGCTAGCAGTGTTTGCACGCATTACCAAGCCTTATCTATGTCTAGCTAAACGCGTGCTCTTGCTGGTGTCTGCAGAGTCCCCGATGCTTTGCTGTGACTTGAAGTGGTGCTGTGTCACTTAACTGATAACCTTGATTACCACAGTCACTTCTCTGATGCTTACGATGTGCCACCTACCTTCTGAGAGTTTGCCACCCAGCGACCACTTTGGGCCCCAGGACGGCCCTATGTGGTGGCACTGTCTGCCCTGAGCCTGGCCTGAGTCTTCCCCACCAGGAGCTGGGGAGATAGGACCCAGCCCGAGCCCAGCTGCGTCACCCGGAGTAGAATTCTTGCACAGCTAAAGGAGAAAGCAGTGGCCACCCGCTTGGCCAGCTGGTAGAATATTATACTTCATGGCCACTCTGCTCCAGCGCTGCGACTTCCCTGGAAGCCAGGGCCTGCACAATTCGGTTTTCAGCCGTGTTCTGCTTGAGGCTGCGCTGTCTCCAGCAACCAGCCCAGGCGGGTGCTCGGCCTGTGGCTGCCAGCACTGGGCGGGCCACCGGCCACAGCGGTGGACTCCTCAGCACCTCCCTCAGGTTGGCGCTGAGGTGGGTGGGAAGTTCACAGTGACCCAGGGACTTGAGGGAAAATGTCCCAGGCGGTGGCCCTGGGGAGGAGGAGGGGAAGCTTTGGGGAGGGCGGGCACCTGGCAGCACCTGCCTGGGGGCGGCTGTGGGAATCTCTCCGGACCTGCTGGGCCTCTTCGGCTTGCACCGGGCCCGCCAGGCCCCGCAGTGTGGCGAGACTGACCCGACCCAAGGCTTTTTGCTGCTCCTCACCTAAGGCCTCCCCACACCCCTGCAGGCACAAGGCCCAGCCCCTCCTGCCTCCACCAGGAAGCCTCTGTCTATCCCCCCATGATGTCTTGTTCCCCCAAATCCCTAGCTTAGACTGAGGGTTTCAGATGTGCTTCCTTTGTTCTGCAGTGTTCCCTAAAATTTTCATTTGCTTGCCAACACTGACTAGCAAGAGATTTCATGTCAAAATGTGGACTCCACTTCCCTTGTGAGCGTTGGACGGCCGACAGCCCTGGGCCCAGGTCCCCCAACCCCGCTCCCCCACCCGTCCGCCCAGCGTGGCACCGGCTGCACACAGTAGGTGCTCAGCAGATCAGGGTTGATTTGCCTGTTCCTGACTATGGGACCAGGGGGAAAGGCTGCCCTTGCTCAGCCTCAGTCTCCTCATCTGGAAAATCGGCTTAAAATAAAATCATCTTCCTGGGGCCGTCGGGAGGGTTAAAGGAGCTCGTCTTGGAGGTGGGCTTTAGGAAAGCATGGGCACTTGGGCACTCAGAGCAAGGGCGTTTCCTTCTCATTTCTCCACTCTGCTTTCCCTGCTGTCTACCGTTTCCTAAAGGCCCTGTCCCTCCCCACATCTCCGTCCCTCCACCTGCCTGTGCATCCATTCATGCCACAAATACCTACTGCGTGCGGGGCACATGAGAGCCAGCTGCTGCCCACGGAGGATGCCTCTCCTGAGGGAGCTGCATTTCACATCTGCTGTGTGCCCAAGCGTCCAGCAAGGGACACAACAGGGAAAAACCCTGTAGCCACGAACCGATGTCCCATTGGTGGTAGGGAGACAGTGAACTCATATAAAGCCAGGTGGCACTAAGCACAGTAAGGAAGCTGTGGGTGTCGGTGGTGGAAGGGCTGCTGCTTGGTCAGGAGGCCTCTGAGAGCAGGCAGGAGGGAGCCTTGTGGAGGGCTCTCTGGGGAAACAACAAGTACAAAGGCCCTGGGGCAGGCAGGGCCTGGAGTGTTTGGGACAGCAAGCAGGCCTGTGTGACCTGAGATAGTGAGTTATATATTCCTGTAAAGCTAGAAGTCCTCTCCTCCCTGTGTTCCCTCTCCTCTTCTGTCTCCCAATTTATTTATTTATTTTTTAAACAATGAGTCTCTTGGTTTTGTAACCCAAACGCACAATGACAATTCATAAAAGTAGAAATAATGCCTGGAAGCCCTTGCCGTGGTGTTGGCACCCAGGAACGCAGGCGATCGCTCATCGCCATCTCTGCCTCCAGGCTCCAGTGGAACAAATCGCTTGTTTCCTAAAGAGGCAACGGCCCTCTCCTCACAGCAGAGCATTCTGGGGGCTCGGGATGGCGAATGCGGTTCTGCCGCCGAGGGGGCCCCTCCTCCCTCCTCACCCTTCTCCTCCCTTGTTTCCCACCTGCTGGCCTTTCAGAGAAGGAGCAGCCAGCTCAGGGAGTCTGGCCACAGGTCCCCAAGGACGTGGGCTTCTTAGAAGAGGGCTGGCCCTCAAAAGAGGGGTGTGTGGACCTCTGAATGAGCAGGAGTTTCAGACGCGGTGCCTCGACCCTGGAGTCCCCCTGTGCCTCCCAGCTGCTGCCTGGCCCTTGGCTTTGCCTCCCTCCGGCTCTGCTTCCCCCTACCCGTTCCTCACCTGACACCAGGGACCCATCTTGTCCCTTCCCTGTGCAGGGAGCGCCTAGGGGTCCCCGTTGCTCAGAGCTCCCCACTCCCAGCTCCCGGCTCTCCAGCCTCTGTGCTCCCAAGGGCTCTGGCTGGGCCCTGGCCTTGCTGTGCTGCCCCTGCCCGCCAGGCTCGCTGCCTACTTTTAGGGTCAGGAGTGCGCCCTGCTTACCACCCGGTTGGAGGGCTCCTGTCCCTCAAGTGTCAACTCCAGGAGCAGGGGCCAGGTCTGTGGTCACCACTGAATCCCAGGGCCCCAGAGCAGTGCAGGTGGCACTCAATTCATGCTCGGCAAAGGAGCGAGCATGAAGTCTCTACAGTCAGAGGCCGGGGCCTGGGACGGGATCTTGGATTCCAGCCGTGGAGGACCAAGA
This sequence comes from Dasyprocta punctata, assembly GCA_004363535.1. NCBI lineage: Eukaryota > Metazoa > Chordata > Mammalia > Rodentia > Dasyproctidae > Dasyprocta > Dasyprocta punctata. Next base: position 18,323 of record RJWM01026642.1, read on the forward strand.
CCGGGAGGGGCCGAGCCCACCCCGCCCCCAGCGGCGCTGTGCAGGTCCCCGTCCCCGTCCCCGTCTCCTTTTCCTCTTCGATGAGTCGAAGTCTCCCTCCCACCCTCCTCCCCTTCTTGCTCCTCTGTTCTTCCGTTTCTCTCTCCCTTAGCTTTTTCTCTTTGTCGTCTCCATCCCTTGCGGTGTTTCTGTCTCTGTCTCTGTCTCTGTCTCCTACTTGTCTCCTCTCTGTTTCTGGGGCTGAGCCTTCCTCTGCTTTCCGTGCCTGCCTTCCTCACCTCTCCAAAGCCCATAACAGTTTCTGGCCCTGGGGATGGGCCCTAGGCAAGCGCTGCACCGCTGAGCTGCTCCTCCAGCCCTGGCACCTCCTCTATTTCCATGCCATGTACGTTTATTATTTGATGGCATGTGTTGAGATGGAGAAGTCTGTGGTGGTGGTGGGGAGGGGACCTCACCAACAGATCCTTTTCAGGGTGGGGTGGGTGGGCGTGTTCCCTGGATTGGGGACAGTGCTGCCTGCCTGGGCTAGCCACATAGTGGGTCCTTCTGTCCAGCCAGGACTCCTTTAATGAACGTGAGCTTCCTCTGCTGCCTCCAGGGCCTCCGCAGGTGCTCTTCCCTCTGCCTAGGATGCTCTTCCTCCCATGTTTAGCCAGCTTCAGCTCCTATTTACCTTCTTTCCACCTGGGCTCCCACACTGCCCTACTCCAGGGCCCTCCCTGATGGCCCCTGCCCTGCTGGCAGGTCACCCTGTTAACCACTTTCCAGCCAGGCCACAGCTGTGATTGCTCTACTGTCCCTCGCCCCACAGGACCCCCTGCCCTGTCATCTGAGTTTAGGGGTCCAGGAGGGAAGTTGGTGGGCACAGGCCCGTGAGTCAGCAGACTCCGCTTCCCCTGCTGGCCTTTCTTGGGCCTCCTCCAAGGCAGGCTGAATCCAGGATGTCCATGTGGCAAGGAGGTGGGCAAGTCCTCCTTCTGCCCCCCGCCCCGGCCACCAGCCGCTAAAGCCACCCAACCTCCTCCTCTGTGCCGGTGCCAGCCCGAGCCGCTGTGGACAAGCTCCCCCGGCCACTCTGTTCCGCAGCGCGTCTGACTCCAGCCTGCCTTGCCCTGGCCTTTCCGCGGCTCCCTCTTACTCTCTGAGCTCCCTGCCTGGGTCTTTGCGCTTGCCGTTCCCTCTGCTCCGAATGCTGTTCCCCCGGATGACGAAGCCGCTGTCTGTCCTCGGGCCTGTGCTCCTCTGTGCTCTTTCCAGCAGGGCCTCCCTGGCTGCCCTGTGTGAGCTCCCGCCTCCTCTGTCTCCCCACATCCCTGCGACTGGGAACGGGCCACACAGCCTACCATTCACTATTTCTCGGCTGTTGCCCTCGCGGGAGGTCAGGGTCTGTGTGGGTCTTGTTTTCTGCTGTGTTCTCAGCAAGCAGAGAGCCCTGGCTTGGCTCTGGCTCTGGCATTTCTTGTCTTCCTCCTCTTGCACCTTCATTTTGTCATCTGAAAAATGGGGGAAAACATTCAGTTTAGATAAGGGTCAAATAAAATCTTGTTTGCAAAGTGCCTGGTGCCTACATGTGCCTGAGGGAGGGAACAGGGGAAAGAAACTGGATGAAAACTCACGACGTCATTTTAGGGAAATGGATGACTCCATTCTGTTCTAGTCACAGCATGGAATACTACACAGCAACTAAAAAAAGTGTCCAATGGTGCATACCTGTAACCTCAGCACACTGGGAGGCTGAGGCAGGGCAATCGCAAGTTGGAGCCCAGCCTGGGTAGACTGAGTGACTTAGTGAAACCTTGTCTCAAAATAAAAAATAAAGGTCTGGGGGTACACTGTAACTCAGTGCAAAGGCCTCATTCCAGGAAATACAGAGGGGCTGCTTGGTGTGGACCCAAGATAGTGATGACAAAATAAGTGACACTTCCCAGACCACAAAAAAGAAAACAAAAACAAAATGCAACAACTAAAAACCAAAACAAAAAGCACAAGAAATAAGGAAAAAAAAGGTAGAAGGGTTCACAGTTCTCTCCACGAATGATTCTTTTTTGTTTGCTTGGAGTTAGGAGCTTGTTCACTTGGTTATAGGAGTATTTTTCATTTAGCATTTATTTATTAATTAATTAATTTATTTATTTATTTATTTGGGTTTTTGAGACAGGGTCTTGCTCTGTAGTCCAGGCTGGCCCTGAGCTCACTATGTAGCCTAGGCTGGCCGCAGATTCTCAGCAATCCCCCTGCCTCAGCCTGCCGAGGGCTGGGATTACAGGAGTGCTTTACCCTCTCCCTCCCCCTCCCACTGCCCTGGTTTTAGCATTTATTTTTAATTGAAAAAAAATTAAAGAAAACTACCATGTGTGTATTATTGTAGCTTGGTTTTAAGAAGGAAGGGGAATATATATTTCCATGTTTCATGCTTTTAAGTTGGGGTAAAATTCATGCAACATAAAAGTAACACTAACTTTTAAGGAATGAACCATCTAAGCGGACAACTCAGGGGCAGTAATTCATCCGCAATGCTATGCAACCACCACCTCACCCTGGTTCCAAACGCTGTCACCACCCCCCAGAGAAGGCCTGCTCCCCTACAGTCACCCCTCGCCCTGTCTCCCCTGGCCCCTGGCAACCATGCCTCTGCTCGCCTCTGTGGGTCCACTGTAGCGGACATTCACACGCACGGCGTGCGCATCCTGCGCCCTCGCGTGTCTGGCTCTTTGGATCAGCAGCATGGGTTGGAGGATTTTTGCACGTAGACGTCAGTCAGCAGGGCTCCATCCCTGGGCATGATCATGGCTCCTCGGTGAAGCCACCCCAGGCCTGTCACCGCCTCCGGCGGACACCTGGGTGGCTTCGCCTTTCAGCTGTGGTGCATGGCATCCTCCCTGCCGTTCTGGCCCCGGTGCGTGATTTGTTGGGGGTTGTTGAAGGGGAAACACAAGACACAGAAAAGGGTGCATATGATACGATCCGGATTTTGCAAAAGGAATAACCGATAAAGAGGCCCTTTGTGCAGGCAGACACAGTTGTACAGGATTTTCGCGCTCGCGGGTGTGGTGTGAGGACCGTCCCCAGCTGTCAGCCCCGTGCAGGACTGCACATGCACACGTGCCGGGATTTCGGGGTAGCAGGCCACAAGTCACAGGGTGATTGTGTGTAGATGTTGAACAAGGGAACAAACAGAGGACAAAATAAACCCCCAGCTTTTCTCTGCAGCAGGGGCTGGACAGGGACCAGGGCAGATGGAGGTTTGGAAGAGAGGAGGGAATCTCCAGGGTTGGTGTTCAGCAAGGACATCCCCCCATTCCCACCCCACATACAGGGGCCTGGTGAGGCCAAATTTCCACTGTGTTACAAAGTCTCAGACTTGGACCTGCAGGGAGGAGAGTGCTCCTGCCTGCTGCAGGGAGTGCAGTGGTCCTGGTACCCCCACTCCTGCCATGACCCCATCCCCAGCCAGCTCCGTGGATCCCAGTTTTGAAGGGGAGGTGCGGAGCCACGAGGACAGTGGGGGAGGGCCCCTGATGGCCCAGGGAAGCCTGCGGATGAGGAGCGGTGCCTGTGGCCCTCTCGGCCTGCCGAGCTTGCTCTCTCTTGCTGTCTCGTTCTTTCTTTAGGAAAACTTTCAACCACACAGACCCTCACCAGAGGAGGTGGGATGCGTCCCCGCGTCCCCATTGCCCATCAGTGTCAACATTTACTTTGTTTATTTCGGATCTCAGCAGTGAGCGGGGGCCCTGGGGGGGGGGAGCGGAAGGAGACAGCATCCTGAGCAGAGCCGTGAGCAGGGGTCACGAAGCCACCGAGGCATGGGACTGAGCCAGGGCTGGCACCCGTGGGAGCCAATGTGTGGGCACAGGAGGCAGAGAGGCCCCCAGGCAGGAGCTGAGACCCGAGGAAGGACTGTTCCAGGAAGGGGACTTGAAAGGGTCCCCTCTCCTCCGCCTGCCCATCTCGGGAGCAGGTGGTGGCTTCTGCATGGACGTGGTGTGGGGAGGAAGCGGCTGGGGAGCAGGAGAGCACCTGGCAGTGCCTTGCTTGTGCCCAGCTGTTTTCCAAGCGGTGCCAGCAGTTCGCAGTTCCCTGTGGTGGGGATGAGCACCTGCATGGCCCCGGATGCTGCTCTATTTTCAGTCCTGGCCTCTTGGCTGGGGCCACGCAGGCTCAGCCTATCTTAGTTCCTTTTGCAGCTGTTTGCAACCTGCACCTTCAAGTTTTGGGTTTTAAACTCCTGCGGACTGAACACTCCCTGTAAAGTGCTTCACAGCCACGTGCCCAGAGTCCTTGCCCAGAGCTGGCTGAGAGCCCAGGGCTCACTCTCCTGGGGGAAGAGTCCCGATCCAGCCTGACCTGAGCTCCATCACTTCTATCTGCATGAACTTAAGTGATGATCTGATTCTCCAGGCCTCAGTCTTTCCACCTGGAAAATGGGCACTGTGAGCCTTTCCACTGGGGAGGCTGGGAAAGTTTGATGGGTAACAGGCAAGACGTGCGCATGGGAGGCTGCCCTGGGTTTCTGATTTCCCCTGGACGCCTCCTGGGGCCGGATCCCAGCTGGAGGAAGGCTGGCGGTGGGGGTGGGAGGCTGGCCCGGGGACAATGCGCAGCATTGAGCTCCTGCCAGCCCCGGTTTGGGGTTGGACAAACAGAGCAATCCGTGCAGGACTGGAGGACCTGGGCCCAGGCAGGCGGGGACTCAGGTTACCTCGGCTGGGGGCGTTTTCCTTTCTCCAGGGCGTGTGATTAAATGAGTGATCAGGGCCCTGGGCTGAGACCTTGGCAGGCTGATTTCATTACAGGAAGCACGGAGGGGCTGCTAGGTGTGGCCCCAAGACAGCAATGACAATGTAAGTGACAATGACAGGTGGCCTGACGGTCTGTGCCCCCCCAAGCAAGAGAATGGTGTAGTCCCCATTTCACAGAAGGCAAACAGAGGCCTGGGGACATTCTGCACCCCCACACTGACCCCTAGTTCCTTCCTTCTGCAGAAAGCGGGGAGTCGATCGGTCCAGATCCTGCATAGCCCAGCCTTCCATTTCTCCTCCAGGAAGTCACAGCCCGTGGAGCTGTGAGGGCCCAGTGAGGCCGCTCAGAGCGCTCGAGGAGAGGCAGCCCCACTCTCCCTGCCTGGAGCAGAGTAGGGGCCAAGCCGGGGCCGAGGTGGAGGAGGGAAGGTTTCACAGGGGCTGCGCTGAGCCCGTTTTGCCAGGCAACAGAAGCCGCAGGCTGAGCAGAGGCCGCTGGCGGAGGGCACCATACAGGGGCCACGCCACGCTCTGCGGTCTGCACTTCGGCTCTGCAGTGTCTTTGCCTGAGACCTCGGCAGCCTATGGGACGTCTCTGATCATCCCTGTAGAACGGGTGCGTGAGGAGCAAGACTCCCGCAGGGACTGCTGCGCAGAGAGCTGTGCTCAGCTCCGTATCATGGGGCTCAAGAGGGGTCATTTCTGCTCATGACTGCTTCCTGCAGGAAGTCCACCCTGATGTCCCCATCACAGACCGGGTAATCAGAAGGGAAACTGCCTCTTCTACCAGCCAGGCTCCCACTGCGCTGGGACCCAGAACCTGGGAGGCTCACTGGGCCGGGAGGCATCCCTGAGCCAGAGCTCCTGCCCCGAGTCCCTTCCCAAAGTCCTTCTGTGAGTTTCGGCTGCACCTAACCCCAAGTCACACAGCCAGTGAGTGGTGGGCCAGAGTCACCCCCGGCTGGGGGAGGAGAAGCCCGTCCTGAGGACACCTCTGTGCGCCCTCCCTGGGGGGACAGGCTGCCCTGCGCCGGTTTTGCAGGTGGCACCTGAGACTCAAGGGGCAAGGGGGCTGCCCCATCTGCAGCCGGAGACCAAAGCTGGGGGGACCTCCCCGCCCCCAACTGTCCCCTGCCTGTCAGTTTCTCTGGCCAGGGCTCCGGCCTCTGTTTACCCAGCCCAGCACCCAGGACGCTGCTCTTCCGCCTGCCCGGGAGTCTCGGGCTCCTTCACAATGGCAGCCTCTGTCTGCGGCTGGTTTCCATTCAAGCCCTTTGTGCTGAAAATAAAAAAAGAGAAAACTTGGCTCCACCTCTCCCTTTCACTTCCTGGTGGGAGGGAACCAGCTGCTTCTTTCCTTTATTCTAGGGCTCAGAGACACCCGCAGCCTGCCCATGGTCACACAGCAGGTTGGAACCAGGGTCCACGCCTGGGACTCCCCTTCCATGCTCCGCCCAGCCTGGTTCTGCATCTGCTGCTCCAGGCCCATGGGGCACAGAGGACGGGGGACCAGGACTACATGCGGGGGATGGTGCCATCCCCAGGCTCACAGGGCCTTGTCATCCCATTTAACCCATGAGGACCCCCAGATGGCAGACGGGACACACCTGGCTCCGGGGGCTGGGAAGTGGCGGAGCAGGGATCTGAGGACCCAGGGCCCGGGCTCGTGGGATGGCGGGAAGGGTGCCCGGGCGGGTCCAGGCCTGGAGCTGAGCCAGGCGGGAACAATGGGGCCTCAGAGATGGCGGTGGCCCGGGTGGGGCGCCTGGCTAGCCGGGGGCCACAGGGCGCGGTGCCGGTGGCTGGGGAGGTCGGTGCTCTCTGCCTCCTCCAGCTCCGGCCTGGGCGATCCGGGCACCTTGGCTCCCGGACCTGGGTGGACGCTGAGCTCCAGCAGGGCAGTGCCAGGCCCCTGTGAGTGGAGCTGCAATGGCACCTTGACAGCCCAGCCCTGGGCCGAGGGCCTCTCCCGGTGCCCACACGCAGGAGCTGCGATCAGGGTCCTTCACCCCTGGGGAGTGAGGCCAGGCAGGGCGGCACAGGGACAAATTGCTGCAGAAAGTTGGCCTCGGGGTGGGCACCCAGTCCTCAGTGGACGGAGGGACTTGGCGGGGACTCGGCAGGCCGGCAGTGGGGAGGTGGGGGGCAGGTGGAGCCCGCCTGGGCGGATGTGAGGGTGACGCGGAGGGGCAGATGCCAGGGCCTGCACGTGTGCTTGGTGCAGATGCGCGCTCTGGGAGCAGCAGTTCTTGTGCAGTGAGCGCCTGCGGTTTGCCGCTTGGCGACTCCTGCTGTGGAGCAGCTGTGCGTGCAGACCTGGGGCTTGGGCGCTTCTGACCCCTTCTCAACCTTCTTGTCCCTCCCCCTCTCCTTCTCCTCCCATTTCAGGCTTCACATCTATCTTCCTCTTGTCTCAGCTAGACCGTCTTTTACAACTGGAGTGGGAAAGCCGTTTAACTACACCTGATCGCCAGAAGTCCAATCAGGGGCTGTCTCTGGGCTCTAGGCTGGCATCTCTTCACTGCTTTTCTCCTCATGAGCCCCCTGTTGCTGCTGTGGCACCAGATATCACATCCCATATCCCATTCTAAGCTGGAAGGGAAGTGGGGGACAGAGAAAGGGATTTTCTACTCCAGGATCTCACTACTTTTTATGGAGAAGGACATTTCTTGGATGTCCTAGCAGATATCCCTGGTGTCCTATAGGATAATGGAATCACATTCCTAGAAAGGAATTCCCATGGTTGACTTAGACCAGTTGGGACCCAGCCTCTCTGAAGAGAAATGTGGGCCCAGAGAAATGTGGGCTTGGTAGATGGTGGGTATGGGGGGTCTGCCACCAGTGGGAGTCTCACCAAACCTGACCCCCAGGTTTCCTGGGCTTGCTCCATCCTCCCCGGGCCTGTCCAGCGGCCCATCTCCTGCCCTCATTGGGGTTTGTGTCCAGTGCACAGCCACAGGGGTCCCTGTCCCGTGGTCTGGGCTCCCCAAATGTGTGTGTCAGGCTGTCTATTGACGCCAGTGTCCTCCTGGCTCAGAAAGCAGCGCCCCGGCTCTGTCTCCCCTGGTGAGCCCCGCCATCACGGCCTGCTCCCTCTCAGGGGAACCCTCCTCCCGTGGGGAAGCCTGTCCTCTCCTGGCCTCGGGCTGCTCCTCCCCTGGGGACGTGGGAGCCGTGCAGGTGTGAGCCGGGCAGCGGTGTGGACTGACGTAGGCCCTGGCACAGCCGCTGGCTGGGCGTGGAGGATGCGGCGGGGCGGGAGCAGCCTTCCTGCTCCCCCAGACATGCCAAACTCGTGCCCCCTTTTACCCTGCCGTTGCTGCCTCTGCGGGGTGTGCTTCCCCGGCCTCCCGACTCCTCGCTCAGCCTGGGCTTCGGTTCCCGCGGGGCCTCTGCCCTGCACCCAGCTTGCTTTCTGCTGAGCGTTTGCTTTCTATGCGGTCGGCCCTGGGGACCCACGGGTTCTGCATCCTCCGATCCAACCCGCTGCGGGGAGCGAAGGCTCTGGAGCAAGTCTGCCTCTGCGTGCTGACTTCTCCCTTGCCGTGATTCCCTAAACTAGCCGGCGTAGTAACCATAGTAGATGGCAGATGGCAACCAGCGGGGCTTTAGGGGGCGCCCCCTGCCGTAGCTTCTATCTCATACCGCAGTGCTTTGGAGAAGGGGATTTTGTGTGCCCCGCTAGGCTGGCACACAGTAGGTGCACAGAGCACTGGTGGCAGCATCCCTGGCTCCTCCTGTGGGTGGGTCTGTGAGGGTACTGTCTGGGTTCAAGGTGAGCCCTGCCTGTGGGTGAGCCAGTCAGGCCTGCCTGGAGGATGCGGGGTGGGTGGTGGGGTGCCCCGGCCCAGGGAGACCTGCTGAGTCCACGTGGCTCAGAGCTGGGGCGATGCGCAGCCCACGGGCAATGGTGACTTTGGGCACCTGGGAAGGGCCACTTGGAGGGGTGAATTTAGGAAAATCTCCTCCAGGGTTTGCTTGTGTGTTGTTTTTTCTGTATCTGTTGCTCAGACAGAAAACCCTGGGCTGTGGTGCAACTTGAGAGCACCGCCGGGCTGTCACTGCTGTACGGTGACAATCGCGTGCCTGGGTTCCCCTCGGGGTGCCCAGGACATGGGCCTCCTGCCCAAGACGCCTGGCTCCATAAATTCCGCCCGCCCTGGGGTCCCACATGGAGCACACCCCGGCTGCTTCAGGGGGCCCCCCAAGACTGCACCCCGAGGCTGCAGAGTCCCAGGCCTTGGGGGCCACCAGGCCCTAGCCCCCCACCCTCTCAGGGACCAGACCTGTACTTGTACTGCTGTGCAGAGTTGGATTCCTGTTAAAGCACGGAGTCTTGACTCCTTGAACCTAGGTGTGACAGAGTGCGTGGCGCGGATCTGGCCGCTGTGGGGGGCCCGGCCTCACCCCCTCCTCTGGAGGGGTGACTGGGCATGTGGCTTACTTGCCCTTTCATGTACTCTGCACTCAGCATTCATTCATTCACTCGGCACTGTGAGTGCAGGGCCGGCCCCGAGGCAGGGGAAACAGTGGTCCTGGCCCACAGGAGCTCCCAGCCCACCGAGGGAGGGTGAAGGTGGCAGCCAAACCTAGCCCGGAAGTGCTGGCTTGTCCCTGTGACAGACAAGGTGGTCTGCGGCCTATGGTGAGGGGCAGGAGGTTGGTGTGAGCAGGCCGGTCTGGAAGGCTTCTGGAAGGAGCTGAGCTGAGAACGCAGGGTGAGCAGAGATCAGGTGCATGAGAAGGGGA
>RJWM01026643.1:0-27824 GCA_004363535.1 Dasyprocta punctata
GCAGGCAGGGGCGTCGCGCAGGCACGGTGAGGGTGGGCACCCGGCCCCCGGTACCTCCTGGGGGCACTGATAAGGGCTCCCCGGCTCGGCTTATCGGCCGAGTGCCCTGCCTGGCCCAGCCTCGGGAGCACTGCGGGCCAGCGCACGGGAGAGAGTGAACCGTCCCTCCCCGCCTGGGACAGCCCAGAGGTCTGCACCCCGGTCCCGGGAGCCTCCTGCTGGCCTAGAGGAGAGGAACTTAAAAGGAAGGTGTTTTCCTAAACTGTAAAACTAGCATTGTTGGGAGAATTTCCAACAGAGATCAATATGTTCCAATAGAGATGATAAAGTCCTCAAATGAGCTTCACGGTTCCCATGAACACAGGCTGGCGGCCACGGGAGGGTCGAGCTTCCTTCCTGACGGTGCCGTGCGGGGACCCAGAGCTGGCACCTGACTGTGGGGTTCGTCGTCTGCACTCACACCAGACCTGAGCTGGTGTGACCTCCGTGTCCCTCTGCGTGCTGAGCTGGGCAGGGCCCCGCCGCTGCTCCAGTCCCCACTCTGCCTCCAGTCCAGGGCGCCGGCGTAAGTCAGGACACCTGTGCCTGCCGGAGCTTTCTGGGGCTCCTCCGGTCCTTGCAACAACCCATTTCACAGACGCAGCCACTGAGGCTCAGAGCATGAGGGAGCTTGCCCAAGGCGGCACAGCAAGTAGCTGCCAGAGCGGGGTCCGAGCTGAGGTCGGGGCCAGAGCTGTCCATCTAACCAGTGACCAGGGAGCCGGGAGCAGGTCCAGTGTGGGCGGGGAGAGGTGACTGCAGACAGGAGCTTCTCTGGCGTCCTGAGCAGCTGCTCCCTGGCGCTCCGTGCTTTGCCAGGGCCCCTGCCCGTGGGGGCCGTGGGGTGAGCAGGGGCAGGGACGTTGGTGTCTGGAGAGGACATTCAGTGATGGGGGACAGGGGGAGGGGTGGGAGGCGGGAGCCAGGCGGGGGTGGGGTGGGGACGGAGGGCGGGTCGTGGGACCCCCACTCCCACGCCGAGAAGTGAGCTTCGCCGCAGCGGGTGGCCTCGGGCTCCTCTCCAGACAGACCTGAGTGTGCCTGACCCTGCTCCTTCAAACCCGGGTGGCCTCTGCCTCCTCAGTGCCCGTCACCTCCACGGAGGAGCCCTGGGTAATCCGACCAGAGGTAAAGCCCAGCTGACCGCTGGACACTGGCCCAGGTCTCTCTGCCCTTCTCAGCGCTCATCTTCCTTCTGGGGCCTTCCGGGAGTCAGCCCTTGATGAAAATAGTCACCAAAATCACCTTGCTTAAGCCGGGTGTGGTGGCGCACGCCTTTAATCCCAGCACTCCAGAGGCTGAGGTAGGAGGAGCGTTGTGAGTTCGAGGCCAGCTTGGGCTACAACGTGAGCGCAAGGCCGGCCTGAGCTACACAGTGCGACCCTGCCTCAAAAAACCAGGGCAGGGAGTTTGGCTCAGTGACTTAAGTGCCTGTCTGACAGGTGCAAGGTTGTGAGTCCAATCCCTGGTGCCGCAAAAAAAAAAAGAAAAAAAGAAAGAAATCACCTTACTTAGACTGCGTCTGGGACCACTTTCTCTTCCCCCGTCCCTCTCAGTGATGCCGCCAGCCCCGCTGCCTTCCCAGAGAGGCTCTGTCCTCAGTCCTGAGCACAGCCCCAGGCTGCCCACCCAGCCCTGTGACGCCGAGACTGGTCTTTACGAACACGGTACAGAGTGCTGTTCCCGGATGAAAATTCAAGGGCGTTTCTCATTGGTCAAAATGATATATTAATCTGGTTCTTCATATGTCATCAAAAGTTTTTTTTTTATTTAAGAGAAAAAAAAAGACATATATAAGAAAAACAAAAAGCAAAAGAGACAAACAAATGACTGGGTGAATGCACAACAGTAACATTGCAGGTTTACAAAACAGGATGATAGAAACTTGACAATGGTTGCAATATTGCGTATCGTTATCTTTAAAATGGTTGTTTACATTAACAGATATAGACATGTAAAATTGATCTAATCATATGAGTATTAACTGTTCTTTGTCAATATCTAATACATTCAGCAATATGTTCGTTTTAGTTATCTTACATATACATATACACAGATTTATATCTTTTCCTTTTCCCTTCCCTCTTTCTCCCTTTTCCATTCCCAATTACTTTTGCTCTTTTTACCCTTACATAGTATTTTATTATAGATTTTGGATCATATATACTTTTTCAGTTTCTTATACTAGGGAGACAATACGGTATTTACACATGTGGGTTTGATTTATCTCACTTATGAGTATGGACTCAAGTTGTGACCATTTACTTATAAAAGTCTCGATGCAATCTTTCTTAACAGCTGAGTAGTACTCCACTGTATAAAAATACCACATCTTTTTTATCCAGTCTTTGATTGATGTCATCAAAAATTGAGAGATAATTTTAACTAGAGCTGGAGGGATTCGTGACAAAATGTCAGACTCCATCAGCAAAGGGACCTAAGAGCCAGTGGGTCATCACTGCTACCCCTGGCGGCTGCCTCTCCCCAGAGCCTCAGTTTCCTCCTCGGCGCCCAGCCCGGGACACGACGTGGAAGACGCCCTGAGAAAGACCTGTGCTGGCAAGCAGGTCCCAGCGGTCAGTGCCGGGGACGCTGCCTCTTCCCTGTCACCCCTTCTGGTTCTGAAGATCCGGGGGCCTTCCCGGACCCAGCCAACCCCAGTGGCATCCCACTCACTGACTCCAAGGCCTTGTGGGGACCCCAACCCCATCCCCCACAAACTCAGAGCCTCGGCCCCACCCAGAGCAATCCCGGTTATCAGGCTGCCCAGTCCTGCTGCACCTCAGACTCATAAGGGGAGGGCCCCGAAAATACCCCGCCTGCGCCCCGCCCGGGCCAGGCTCTGGGGAGGTTTGTTTTTCCGTGTTGTTGTTGTTTTGGTACCGGGGATTGAACTCTGAGCTCCATCCCCAGCCCTTCTGACTGTTTAAATTTGAAACGGGGTCTCGATAAATGACCCAGGCCGGGCTCAGGCTCACAGTCTGATCCTCCTGCCTCAGCCTCCCAGAGTGCTGGGATTATGTGCCACCGGCCCGGCTTTCTGTGGGCTTTGTGCTTCTGGATGAACTAACTTTCTTCAGGTCTTTACATTCTTTGGTCTATCCCCAGTTGTGTGTTTTTTCTGTTGTTTTTCTTTACTTTCTTCACCAGTAGAAACAGAGTCTGCCTTCTGCACAGTTTTTTCTTTTATAATGTTGATGGCTCGTTTACAGCATTTTTTTTGTTGTTGTTGTTATTCCTCCCTGGGACGGGAGCCTCTTCCCTGCCCTGCTCCGGCCCCCTGGCACCGGTCTGACTGGGATTCCTTTAAACTGGTGTTGTAGGAACACTCAGTGCAAAGCAAAGCCAAGCAAAGCCAAGCCAAATAAAAATTGGCACTGTTCTTCCCCCACCCCTGCATGGGGAGGGTGCTGGGCCTCCTGTGCCTCATTGGGGCTGGAGAACTGCAGTGAGAACTCAGACTCTGGGGTTGCAGCAGCACTGTTCATAAGATCCAAAAAGTAACAACAGCCTAGATGCCCATCCACAGGAGAGTGGATAAGCAAAATGTGATGTTCTAGTCACGGAATATTACTTAGCCGGGAACAAAGCGCTGACATCTGCTCCCGCATGCATGGACCAGGAAAACTCCACGCCCGGTGAAAGTGCCAGCCACACAGGACACCCGGGATGCCAGTCACGCGAAATGGCAAGAGGCAGATTCAGAGGCAGAAACGAAGCCAGTGTTGGCCTGGGGCTGGGAGCTTGGGGTGGCCCTCCAGGAGCACCTCAGCCAGCAAGGTAGTGGCACTTAAAAAAAGACAGAGAGATAAACAACTGAGAAAGAATAGTTCCAGGATGGCTGGAGTCGCCGTGAGGAAAATCGGAATTTGGGGGCCTCCTCTTCCTCAGGGTGTAGTGTCTCCGTTTGCTCAGCTGAGCGGGGAGGGAGGAGTGCGAGGTGGGGCTGGCGCTGCTGTCCCCAGGGGCTGTGACACGGGCCGTGGGAATTCGGGGCGGGTTGGCCCAGCCTGTGTCTGTCGACCGTGACCCCATGCCTGACTTTTTTACTTTACACTCATTTTAGTGACTGCGCATTCCTTCTGCACCTACAGAGCAGAATAAAGTAGCACGGAAACGGCCTCCGGGAGGGGCGGGGAGGCGGCAGAAGCTGTGGGGCCGGGGGCAGCGCCCATCCCATCCTCCCGCCCCGGGCCCCGGGCGGTCACCTGTGGATTTACAGCTCCTGAGTCCTCCCGGGCCCCGGGGTTTTGTCCTAAACCCTCGCAGGAGGCCTCCCGCCGCCTCCAACCTGCTTCCCCACTCCTACTCCGCGCCTGCGGCCCGCTCACCCCGCGCTGCCCTGAGCTGGTGCGGCTTAGCACCTGCTGTGGATGGGCTCTGCTCACAGCTCCGGGGACGGGGCGTGGAGGGAAGCGGACTCAGTCCCGCCCCGTCAGGCCTTGGGTTTGCTGGGAGAGGGGACGAGAAACCGGCCGGACCCGGCAGCGGGCAGGAGCTGGAAGCAGTCGGTGGACGGCACAAAAGCGGCGACTGGGGGCGGAGGGCCGGGCAGCCCCAGGAAGGCTTCTGTGTGGACGCGGGGAGGACCGGGCCAGCTGCTGCGGGGAGCGAGTGGGGTTCAGGCCCGGGCCCCGCCTGGGGTGCCCCACGGAACCCCGACAGGCGGTGGAGCTGCTGAGCTCTCGGGTCACTCGTTCTGCGGCAAAAGGTAACTGACGCGGACGGCAGAGCAGGAAAGAACCTAGGCCGAGGGCGCCGTCCACGAAGGCCGTCCCCTCACCGTCTCACAGCGGCCTCTGGGGCACAGTCGCAGGCGGCACTTCCGGAAAATGCCCCCGCCCCGACTGCAGACAGCGGGTGACCGGCGCAGGCTGGAAGCCTCTCCTACCCCGGCTGGGGACTCCGGAGGCCGGATGCACAGCTGTTCTGGGGACAGTGATGTCACTTCCTCCCGGCTCCAGAGCTGGCGTGCATGTGTGCGTGCGTGTGTGTGTGTGTGTGTGTGTGTGTGTGTGTGTGAGGTGGGGCGCACACAGGGCCCCCTGGCTCCCTTTGAGCCACGGACTGTGATGAGTGTCCCTTGAGGCCTGTCACCCCCAGAAGGCCCCGCGGGTTGTGCAGAGCAGCCACCTGCTTAGGAAGCCACCAGGGACAGGAAGAGGAGCAAAACTCGTGACCAACCACATGCACCGCGCTGGGACCAGGGATGCAGCTGCGACCAGCAGTATTGCTGCCCTGAGGGGCAACTGAGCCCCCGGGACTGGGACTCCAGCCTGCGCGTCAGAGGTGTGGGAGCATGGCGGGCAAAGCCGGGCGGGAGGAGAGGGAAGGGGGCATTTGTTTCTCGTGTGTGGAGGGCCTCCCTGCAGTGGGGACCTCGAAAGACCACCACAGAGAGAACCCTGGAGTAGTGGGGAGAGAGATGTGCTAGAGGGAGTAGAATGTGCAAAGGCCCTGGGGCAGCAGCCTGCTTGAAATAGGAGTAGCAAGGAGGCCCTGAGGCTGCAGAGAGTGTCGGGAAGGACCAGCAGGGACCTGGGCATAGAAGGCTTGGGTCTGTGCTGGAGGACACTGGGGCTCTGTGGGTTGACCGGTGTTGAGCAGACACGGGGCACCGTGGGGAGCGACGCCAGGCCGCAAGGGGTGAGGGAGTCAGCACCCGGCTCTGCCAGGAGTGCTGCGGGTTCTGCAGCGGTGGCCACCGGGGCTCGGCTGGTGATGGGGTGTGGGGTTGAGAGACTCATTTGGCCCAGGGCTCTTGGCGGGGCTGAGCGCCGTTTGCCCGTGGTGTTTGGGGTGCAGACCTGACAGCGGGGACAGCGGCTGGGCGGAGGGGTGCCGGCTTCAGCGGCAGGTGTGGGCTGGCGGGGCGGAGCGAGGCGGGGTGGGCGGAGCCACCGTGACCAGCCACACCCCTGCGGTGGTTCAGGGCAGGGACGCCGGGGCCGCTGGGGACGGGACCCTGAGTGCCGAGCTGCGGCCGCCACGGCCAGGGAGGCCTGCGATGGCCCCCCCCCACGCCCCGCCCAGAAGCAGGGCCGTAGCCCGGTGACCCCGCTGGTGGCCTCTCACCCCGAGGCCGCCGAGACCACCTGCGGAACCGGCGCAGACAGGTGGCCGGGTCCTGCCGCCCAGTGCGGCTTAGGGTGACGGGTGCGAGGCCGCGTGGAGCTCGCTGTGCCCCCCGCTAGCCGCCTCCTCGGAGCGGGAAGCGCTGTGCAGGCTCCAGGAAGGGGTCACGCGGCCGGATCCGGCGCTTCTCCACCCCGCCGTCCCGAATGTCCCAGCAGTCACGGAGCCTGAGGCCGCGCGGGCTCCTGTCTGCTCTTTGAGACTCTGCACACCCGAGGTCCCCGTTGTGACCGCAGCGCGGGGCGCCCCGCCTGGAACACGGTCAGCGCTGGATAACCGTCTGTGGAGGAAGCAGTGGAGGGTGGAGGATGCGCACGGGGCTTGCCGACACTGACTCCTGCCGCAGGGCCTTTGCACGTCCCCCTGGCCCCCGGAAGATGTCTGTGCTGTGCCCTCCTCTGCTGCTCCTGCGCCCCACCTGACTGTGCCCCGCCTCCTCTCTGGGAGCATTTGTCGGGTTCGGACTTCTCCATTCATTCATTCACTTGTTCCCTCCTTTTTCTGCTCCCAGCATGAAGAGCAGGCAGAGAGGGCTGTTTCAGTAGCACCCATGACGGTGCCGGCCCCCGGGCCCCTGCCCAGCTCACAACCAGGGACTTCCGATCCTCGATCCTCGTGGTACCTGTGACTCTAAAGAGAATGATGAGTCTCCCGCCTCGGAGGGGGCTGCAGGGAGGGCCGGCTGGGGCGGGGCCGGGAGAGGCCTGTGCGGTGCCGGTGCCGCCCGCCCTGGGTCTGCGGGAGCGCTGAGGACCTGGGGCCGCCGGGCCGCACTCCCCTCCCAGCCTGCAGACTTGGTTTTGACCGTATTTGCTCAGAGCCGCGTGGCTGCCCTGGGGGCCGCGGTATAAATACCGGTTTATTTACTCTGCCTCCCGGGAAAGCTCCACTCCGGAACCAAGGGCTCCCCGCGGAGCAGAGCAGGTCAGGACCGGAGACTGTGAGGCCCCCGGGGGAGGGGGAGGCCCCTGGCCGGCCTAGGGACCCCGAGTCCTGGGGCACCCGCGGGTCAGCCTGAACCAAGGCCGTGTCCTGCACTCCACCCGGGTGCTGGTTTTCTCACCAAATCATCGCTCCCCACGCCCCCGCGTGTCTTACATCTGTGCTCACTACCTCGCGGCCTCGTGGGCTGGAGCTCCAGGAACGGTGTTCCCACGGGGTCCCGGCTGGGGGTCTCCACAGGCCGAACTCACGGGCTGAGCCCTTGCAGGGGCTCTGGGGGGACCCGTGTGACCTAAGGCATTCCCAAGGCCCGGAACTCAGGTAGAGACAGGGCGTTCTCCTGACCTTCCCAGCAGTCCGTTCCGACGCGGGCTGTCTGCCTCGCCCGGCAGCGGAGCATCTCCGTCGCTTCACCTTCCTGCTGCAGCCGGCTGGGCCTGATCAGTCCCCGAGCGGGGCAGGCTTCCTTCAGGAATGGCTGGATCAGGCAGCTCAAACTGCCGCATGGACTCCTGTTCTCTCCGGCCTGGCTCCATGGAAGGCCCCGGCGGCATCCTCTGGGTTGACCCGCAGGGAAGGAGATGCTCCCATGGTGCATCGGTCCCTGGCCTGCAGGGAAGGCTGTGTCTGCTCTAACCCCCACCTGGGCTGGCCCTTTGAGAATGCTCAAAACCATGACATCCAGGCCGCTGGCGACAGCACGCCAAGCCCGAATCCTCCCTCCATCCTTCCACAAATGGCGTCTAGCGTCTGTGCCAGCGACCGGAAGTGCAGCCGTGGGGAGGGCGGCTGCGGCCCTCTCGGAAGCTCGATGCTTGGGACACAGTGAAGAATCGTGGAGTCCCAGGCTATGAGGAGGGCTGGGTAGGAAGCAGGCGGCTGCAAATGGGAAGGGCCCAGCTGAGAGTCAGGCCAGCAAAAGCCCCACTGGGGAGTAGCCACAGGAAGAATGTGCTTGACAGCATGTGCAAACGCCCTGGGGCAGGCTATGCTCAGCCAATCGGAGGCTGGCAGGAAGGTGGAATTCATGTGTGTCCCCCCCCCCACTTGCCCCCCACTTGCAAACCAGGACCTGACAGGGCTTTAGAGGAGCGCATTTCTGGACTTGGAGCGCACAGGGCCCGCTTGGGGAGCTCCCCTCCACCCCCACTGTCGCTTTCACAGTAATTGAGCCAAAGATTGTCACCAGCGCAGCGTGACTCGGCCTTCGGCTCTCACTTCCTCCCCCACCTGCAGGAGCGGGGCTGGTGCCGCGTGGAGGGTTCCGCCTGGCGCCCTGGCCCTGCGGGCTGTTGCAATCGCGCCCTCCTCTCCTCGGGTTCCTTGGGGGAGGCGCGGCTGCCCGGAGCAAGGACGGGGAGCCAGGCCCCACGGGTGGGGTGGCGGCTCTGCTTCCCCGCCTCAAGCCCTCACCGTGCTCCTCCTCTGCCTCCTGCGGGTGGGGCTGGCGGGCTGCTGAGTGTGCGCATTGAGCGGGGTCAGGGGCCGATGCCCCAACCCCCATCTGGCTCCCCCCCCCCACAGCTGCCCGCGCCCTCGGTGCTTTGCGCAGCAGTGCGTTGCTTTGAGCTGCGCCTGCGCACGGCGTCGGCCCCAGCGGTCCCTGCTCTGCAAGGGCGCCTCGGGTCCCCCCAGAGCGGCGGTCAGCGTGGGGCTCCCCCGCCCTGAGATGGCTGTGTGTGTGGCCAGACCCGGGGGGAGGCGGAAGTCGATTCCGAGCCCCGGGTCACCTGGACAGGCATCGGTCTGGCACGGGCGGCGGTGGCACCTGCTGCCGTGTGGTCCTCTGCCCGGAGGGACCTGGGACGGGAGGGCAGCCGGGGCCGAAGCCACCCAGCCTGCTTCCTCTGGGTCACCGCCCGGCAGGGCCTCCGAGGTCGCTCCTCACACGCAGCCCTGAGCCCCTCCCTGGGTCCCTGCAGCACCAAGGATGGGGACAGTGGGCCTGCGTGTGGGGACAGGCCCGGAGCTGGTCCATGCAGCAAGAGCCAGTCCTGCCGTGCGTGGGGGCTGCATCACACCCCCACCCACGCCAGCCCCTCCCTCCAGCAAACTCACCCAGGCAAGCTTTCCAGTGGCTTAGTGAGTGCTTCAGGAACACAAGGTCCCCCATGCGGAGGGGGGGTGTCACAGAAAGGATGTGTCCTCACTGGAATAATTGCTTTATTTCAGCCTGGTAAGTGCCACAGTGCCATGCCCACAGTGTTGGTTGTGCCCCTACCACCGGGCCTTTGCACGTGCCATTCCCAACCTGCCGAAATGCGCTTCCCCCACCTCCTGCTGCTGTGGGCCCCAGTTCTCAAAGAGGACACAGCCTTCTCTCTTCTGCTCCTTTCCCTCGCCCCGCCATGGTCCTGTACGCCACCAGGGTACTTGTGTGTCTGTCGTCTGCTGTCCCCTGTGGCATGCCGACCTGGGGGGCGGGGGACAGGCATATTCTCTGCCCTCTTTGCTGCTCTCCTGGTACCTGGGAAGGGTCCCCACACCACGGCTGCCCGGGAAGTCAGCCAGCTGGCACGGTGGCTGGGGGAGGGGCAGGCCCGCCTGCGTGGGGCCCCGCCTCTGAGAGAACGCACCGCACCGACAGGGCCGCGTACAAAGTTAGGGTCGGGGCTCAGTGAGGCTCCAGGCGCTGACCGCAGCCCCGCCTGAGCGCGGACCTCAGGAGAGACCGGGGTTGGCGCCGGAACAGCGCTGCGGGCAGGGGGAGCAGCCTGAACGGTGCCGGGGTGCTGAGCGGCCGGGGGGGGGGGACGGGGAGCGGGGGTCACGTGGCTGCAGCTCGGCGCGGGGTGGAGGAGCGGGGACCCCGCAGCGCCCAGCCGGGAAACCACGAGTGACGCGCGAGTGACCGGTTCACCCCCGCGTCCCAGGGGTGCAGGGAGAAAGCCCGCGCCAGGGTCGGGCTCCAGCAGGGTGGGGCGGGCTCTCCCTCCCCTCACCCCCGTCCCGCCCGCCCGCCCCGCGCCCCCAGGGTGGTGCCACCCAGCTGGGGACACCTCTTCCTCAGGCTGCCCTGGGCCTGCCCTCCCGCAGCCGCCAGCAGCCATCTGCATGACAGACGAGGCCCAGGCTGGCTCTCGGTCCGGCCAGCCTGCCCCGCGTTGCCCTCCTGCCCTCGGCGGCTCCAGCTGCTGGACGGGCTGCCCCCCTGCGGCTGCCTGCCTGGGGTCCCCCGGGGAGGGCCTGGCTCCCCAGCCCGCCTGGGAGCCTCCTGACCCAGCGGCCCTGCCCGCCAGCGGGGGACGGCAGTGACGCCTGGCTCCCAAGCTCGGCCCTGGCCACAGGGGACGCCGAGGGGCAGCCCTGGTCTGTGCCCGGCAGCCACGCGCTCCTGGCTCCCCCGGCAGCCCACTTCCGGCGGTAGCACGTGGGCCGGGGGAGCGTCCAGGGCTCGCCTGCGGCCTCCCGGCTCCTCCCGCATCTTTCTGATCTAGAACCTACTGTGAGCTGGGCTGGCCCCCGGGGGCCATCTGTGCTCGCCTGGGCATGGTGGGCGCCAGCGCAGCGCGTGGCACGCCCAGGCGACATCTGGCGGTGCCCCACAGCGGGCGGTGTGGCCGTGGCCTCCTGGGCGGTATCTGCAGGCAGCAGGTGTCCACTAACCGCTCCCACAGTGACCGGCTGGATAAGAGGACTCGCATGGTTCGGCTTCAGCTGCAGCTCCTTTTGAGGCAGGGGCGGGCTGCACCTGGCTCAGGGTCCCCAGTCTAAGCCGTGGCCTCACCCCGCTGGTGGCGGAGTGCCTGCTGGGCTCACGGGTGCACACTCCCAGCTTCCCAGCTGGCTCTTCAGGCCCCAGGGCTCTTACTTGCCTCAGGGCCTTTGCTCCTGCTGCCCTCTGGACTCATCCGGCGCCCGCTGCTTTCTGCCCTGCAGGCTGTGCTTCGGTGTCACCTCCTCCCAGAAGTCTCTGCAGCTGCGGCTCCAGCGCGGGGTCCCCAGTTGGCCGTGTCCTCAGGACACCAGTGTGGCTTAGCACTTGCCGAGTCACTTTCAGGGTGGAGAGGAGAGAGATGCGCACACTCTGAGAAACGGAACAGGACAGGAGCAGGTGGCAGGGACAGTGGGCGGGGGGACGGGGGCACCGGGCTGGGCAGAGGCACAAAAGCCAAAAAGGACAAAGGGGGACTGGAGAAAAAGGACGGGCGGCCCGCGCCGAGGGAGCAGGCCGGCTCCCTTGGGAGGCCCTGGAGTAGGTAATGGGACCGTGCGGGGCTTGAACTTGGGACTGCAGACTGGAGCCGCCTCTCACCGCAGCACATCGGACCCACCTCATGTCCCGCAAACTCGTCACTGTCACTAGTGACCCAAGGACGGGGAGCCACCCTGGCCAGGCTGGCTCTGGGTCTTGAAACAGAAAACAGGTTCAATGGGCAAGTGGTGAACTCCGACTGAAGCCAGTTTGCTTGGTATGGGAAGGGACACACACCTGTAATCCCAGCTGCTGGGAAGGCTGAGGCAGGAGGATCACAAGTTCAAGACCAGCTGCGTCTCAAAGTCAAAACTAAAAAGGGCTGAAGATGTAGCTCAGGGGTAGAGCTAGACCCTAGGTTTGATCCCCAGTGCCGCAAAAAGGAAGGAAGGAAGGAAGGAAGGAAGGAAAGAAGGGAGAGAAAGGGAGGGAGGAAGGGAGAGAGGAAGGGAGGGAGGAAGGGAGGGAGGTGGGGGGGAAGGAAGAGGCCAGGCCTGTGGGGCAGAGCGTGGCACTGCCCCGATGTGACTTTCTCAGCTGTGCGCATTGCGCTGTGGTTTTGTAAGCCGGGGATGGGTCCTCACACTTTTTTTTGGTGAGTCTAAAGTTGTTTCACAATAAAAGGTGAAACCAAGCGAAGAAGACAGAGACGAAGCCCGCAGCCTGGGGGAGGAGCTGTGCCCCGAGCTGGTCCCCCGGGCACTGGCTCGGCAGGCGTGGCCCTGCCTGATGCTGTCCTCTGACCCCCACTGCCCAAGAGGCTGCCAAAGCCCCGGGAAGGTGACACCTGACAAGTGGGGCGGGACTGCGGGGAATTCGGGGCCACACCGCCCATCCTCCGCCCGAGGGGTCGGCGCCCTGGACGGGGCGGCCAGCCCTGCGTGTGACCACAGGAGGGGCTGAGGTGCCCTCCAGGTGGCAAATGCGTCGTCCCTGCGCGGTCGCAGCCCTGCTCCTGCGGGACAGAAGGTGAACCCCCGGCCTGGCTTTCCTGGGCGCACGGGAAAGGGCAGCCCCTTGCCAGGGTCCCCTCCTGCAGCCCCCACACCAGGCACGTCCTGCTTCTCCTCCTGCAGGTGCTCGGCTAAGGGGCCTTCCTCGCAGGGGTCAGACGGAAGAGCGACTGTTTCCGGAGTTTTAGGCAGGAATACGTACTTGGTAAAATGGAAAGATACAGGCTGAGCATGGTGTCATGTGCCTGTAATCTCGGCATACTGGCAGGCAGGGGGCTGAGGCAGGAGGGTCTCAAATTCCGGCCAAGCCTGGGTAACTTAGTGGCTTGGCAAGACCTTGTCTTGACAATAAATAAATAAATTAATTAATTAATAAAAAAAGGCTGGGGATGTAACTCAGTGGGAAGGTCCTGGGTTCAATACTGAGTATCACAAGAAAGAAGGAAGGAAGGAAGGAAGGAAGGGAGGAAGGAAGGAAGGAAGGAAGGGAGGGAAGAAAGGAAGGAGAAAGAAAAGAAAAGAAAACAAAAGAAAAAAGATGGATAATAACAAAATCCTGCAATTAAGCATCCTAAGGTCAGCATGGTGGTACAGCTCCTCTGAAGGCTGAGGCGGGAGGATTGCCAAGTTCAAGGTCAGCCTGGGCAATTTAGCAAGACTGCATCAAAATGAAATGAAGGGCTGGGGATGTAGCTCAGCGATAGAGTATTTGCCTAGCATACCCGAGGGCCTGAATTCAATACCCAGTAGACCACCCCCCAAAAAGTTTTTTGTTCTACTTGTTACTAATCTTCTGTTCTTTAGAAATAAACTTAGGGACGCAGCAGAACTGTGCTGCCTGTCCTCGGCCTGAGGGAGCCGGCCCTCCTGGCCGCGTCTGTCTCGTGTTTACAGGTGCCGTCCTGTGCCGGCGCGTAGCAGGTGCTCACTTAACAGGTGTGTGAGGTGTGCGTGGATTAACCCCAGCGTGCCGTGCTGGAGTCCTGCGTCTCCTACTTGGTGGCACATTGAGGTCCACACACGAGGCTCAGAGGAGGGAAGCCACCTGTTCCTGTGGGGCGAAGCGCCGCCCCAGTTCAGCCCTGAGCCTACCGTCTCCCATTAGAGTGGGGAGGGCCTGGAATGGGGTCCACAAAGCCACCTGCAAGGCCCAAATGCTGTCCTCTGGGCCCCCAAACTCCTCAGTTACCTCGGGCGTGTGGCTTGGGCCTCTTCATGGGTGCTGAGCTTGGATTAATGCTTACATGCTAAAATCCCTAGGCCGGACTCAAACTTACAATCCTCCTGCCTCAGCCTCCCGCAGCGCTGGGATGACAGTGCAAGAACCCCGCTGCATCCAGCCAGGGGCAGCGCAGCGCAGCCCGACAGCGGCGGACGCAGATGGAGCCCTGGCCTGCACGGGGCCTGGCCTGGGCCGTCAGCCCCGCTCTGAAGTGGGGACACCGAGACTCCTAGGGTCCCTGACTCAGGCGGCACCGGGCAGCACCTGCTTTGAAAATCGAATCTGGCCCAGGCCTTTTTTGCTGAAAACCTGCACTGGAGAGCTGGGCTTGGCTTAAGGGTCTGTTCCAAGTCCTCTTCCCGCCAGCACCCAGGGCCGCTGCCCCATTTCGCCACATTTCCTGTCCCTGGGTGGGGTGTGTCCGCCAGGGGTGAGGAAAGCCTTTAATCAGAGCCGCCTCTTCCCCTCCCCGGAGGCTGTGGACCCCGCAGGGCTGGGCGGGGGAGCGGGTTGCTTCCGGCCAGGACGGAGGGGAAGGGGGAAGTCACCCCCAGCTTCCCCAGCCCAGCCCAAGCTCCAAGGCCGGGAATGGGGCCCCGTCAGCGTCCCAGCAGGCCCGCTCCCTGCCCCTCAGCCGGGGTCCCCGACGTCTTCCAGCTCCACTCGGGCCGTTCCAGACCTGGGCTGCGTGGGGAGTGGAGGAGGCCCTGCCCTGGGGGGCCAGCCCTGTGGGGAGCGGGCGGCAGGCACGTAAATACACAAAAAGCCAGGAATAGGATAATTTAAGAAAAGGCAGCACGCTGGGACACTGAGGCAGGAGGATCGCAAGTTCGAGCCCAGCCTGGGCGACTTAGGGGCGACCTCGCCTCAAAGATGAAATAAAATAAGACAAGGAGGACACGAAAGCAGGGAGAGGGACCGAGACGGACAGCGGAACACGGACAGGAGCGGGTCAGGGCGCCTCTGCGGCCCTGCGGGAGTGGGGTGCAGGGAAGAGCGGCCAGGGGCCCTGCGGGCAGAGAGGAGAGCGGGCTGGAGCCAGAGACGGGGAGGGGCCAGGCCCGGCAAGCGCCCTGCAGGCTGTGGAGAGCAGTGAGACTTCACGGCTTCATGTGTCAAGAGAAGGCACCGGACACGGAGTGTGGGAGACAGAGACCCAGACACAGAGAGAGACAGAGACAGAGAGACACAGAGACACAGAGAGACTAGGAATTGAGCCCAGGGCTTTTGCGTCCCCCACCCTGTTAATTTATTTGTTTATTTTTTTCTTGAGATAGAAGCTTGCCTAGATTACTAAACTGTCCTGGCCAGGCTTGAACTTTGGACCCTCCTGCCTCAGCCTCCCCGTGCTGGGATTACAGACAGGCATGCAGCGCCACGCCTGGCTCACCGGACACTTTGACCCAGCGTGTCACAACCTGTCAGTGTTCAAAGCCCGCACCGCTGCAGAGCTCGGAGAGTCTGGCCGGGGCCAGGCAGCAGTCCGGGCCGGCGGGGGTGCATTCGTGAGGTCCAGGGCCGCGGTTCTCCCGGGCGGGGGGGGGGGAGGATGTGCTCCCCAGGGGACGCCGGGCAGAGTCTGGGATGCCTGCCAGGGGACAGGGTGTTTCAGAGGGCTCCACGTGAGCTGAAACTCGAGTCCCGGGGCGGGGGCGACCCCCCCAGGCCCCGCTTCGGAGGGGACGAGTGTCTACGGACTGCCACGGCAGCAGCGGTGGCCGTGGACCAGCCGCTCTGGGGCTGAGGAGGGCTTTGGGGCCTGGGCCGACTCGCAGCTCAGGAAAGCGCCTGGTCTGCTCGCCGCTCCGGGCCCTCCTTTCTCTGTCCCAGCCTTGGCGCACTGTGCTCTGTCGAGTGCCAGCGCTCTTGGTCCCAAGAAAGGACTTCTCCGCCGGCGGGCTCCGGGCTGCTGGGCCGGAAGCTGCCCGCGCCTTCCTATCTGCAAGCCCTGCCCCCGCCTTCGCATGAAAGATCTTCCAGTGACAGCGGGGACTGACTGTCCTGGGCATCACTTGGGAAACAATCAAAGAATATGGACGGCTAACTGCTGGGTGAAGGAACAGGAGCGGATGTGCAGCCTCGTACACGGGGGAAGAAACGCAAAGCAGGGCCACCGTGGAGGCCCCGGCGGGCGGGGACGCGGGCCAGGCCTGCCGCCTCTGCCGGATGCGCGCACACATTCCGAAGATCCGCCTGTGTGTGGGACAGACGCCACGAAGCTGCGCCACCCTTGGACCCAACCTGTCACCTCGTGGTGCTTCTGCAGCCAAATTGACCACTTCAGGGACACCAGTGTCCCTGGCGGTGACATTTAAAAGCGGGAGAAAGAAGAAATTAAAAACACAGACACGCCGGTAACATCTGGGGAGCACCCGGGCTGTTTGAAGTACCGACATCTATTGACTTCTGACCCTTTCAAGTCGTGAGTCCTGTGCCGATGGCCAGGTGATGCACGGAGTCCGGCCCTTCCTTGGGGCGAGGCGTGAAGCCAGACACCCCCACTTGCAGCTTGAGGAGCCCCTGGCCCTGCATGGTTCCTTGGTAACACAAAGCTGGAGTTGTCCCCTAGAGAGGAGGTGACATGCGGCTCCATGGGGGGCGCTGTCACCAGGACACGGTCTGCGGACAAAAGGGCTCCTTTCCATCTGCTGGGTGTAAATACAGGCCGGCAGGCATGCCCTGGCCTGCGGCGCAGGAATGTGGACCAGCCACTGCCTTGGCGACCTGCCCTCTGCCCTCCTGGCCGTCTCCAGGTGGCCCGGCTCAGCCCGCAGTCTGGGCGGCGCACACTCTGTTTGCCCAGGGAGCCGACTCAGTTCCTCATCACTGGACCGACGCCCACAAGCTCGGGGGCCCCAGGGAGGTGTGCGGGGACCTTGAGGTCAGCCGCCGGTCTCGAAGGAAGGAGAGCGACTGCTCAGGCGCCTGGGGCCCGGAAGCGCTGGTGAAAATTTGGAGGTGCTCTCGGGGACCCCCAGGTGGCACATGGAGGCTGTCATGAGTGTGGATGTGCAGGAAACTCTCAGGGGAACCACAGCTACTGTGTGGGGGGCTGCAGTCTCCCCATCTCCAAAATACAGCGTGGCCAGGATAACCATCAGGCGCTAGGACCCGGCCAGCAGGGGCCTCAGGGAGCTCACGTGAGACCCAGGATTTTATCCCCTCGAGTTTTCTACTCTTCTCAACCGGCTACGGAGCCTGGCGCCTGCGGATGCCCTCTCTGTCCGCGGGGGCAGCGGGTGGTGGCCTCCGATGCTGCCACGTGGTGACGATGCCCTGTCCCCACTCTGCCCACTGTCGGGGCTCTGTCCTGTCTCAAGCCGTACTGATTTCCATTTATGCCGGTGCCAGAGAATTTCCCTTTAAAATAAGCATAATTAAGGGGAAAAAAAACCCCCAGAGTGAGTCACTTTATTTTATTGGAACTGAGACTCAAACTCAGAACCTCATGCTTGCCAGGCAGGTGCTATGCCACTGAGCTTCAGCCTCAGCCCCAGAGTGGGGCATTTTAAAGACAAATCGGGAGCAAAGCACAGACCACATGAAGACGGTCACAGCCACAGCGACGCCCAGGAATGTCTGAAGTTTGGGAACCGTGGATTAGGGTCCCCCTTGGGCGCTGGCAAGGTGGCTCAGGTGATGGGGGTCTCGCCTGTACCCCGCTCCCCAGGGCCGGCCTCTGAGTCCGTTCTGGGATCTCTTGGGTTTCTGACCTCCCCCCCTTCCTCCTCTTCCGTCTTCTTCTCTCCACTGCTGTCCCCAGGGGATGCACAGGAACCTCCTCCAGGTCCACCCCGACCCCTCCCATTCCCGTCCCGCTGGGGCCGCCCTGGATGCAGCCTGCCCTCCGACGTGTGCCCGACGTGGAGGTCCCTCCCTGCCCCGCCACTCAGTCGCTGGAGGGTTTTCCACGCACGCCCTGGCTGACCCCCTCCAGCCAGGTGACCCAGGACTCTGGGCTCCCGGACCTGAAGCTCCGGTGAGTCCGAGGAGCAGCTGGAGGCCATGGCCCGCGCTCCCTGCTCCCCGGTGCCTGCACCGTGCGCCTCTGCCCATGGAGCCCCGCCGCCACCGGCTGCACCCCCTCGCCTTGGCATCTGGTTAAAGTGCCCCATGCTGGTCTGGCCGGGTAGGTTTCAGGTTCCGTGTTCTCAGCCCCGGCGCCCAGCTGCAGGTCCAGGGCCACACTGGAGATGGGGAGGTCGGTCGGGGCGGCGCGCTCGTCCCTCTGGAGCTGGGCTGTGAACATTCCCCAGCGTGGGCTCCTGTGGTCTCTGCGCCGTGCTCTACTCCGCCACTCGGTGTGCGGCAGCTGCGGGCAGCAGGCGAGTGACGTGGAGCCCTCTCCAGCAGCACTCGGGCCGAGCGTCGGATAACGGTGGTTTTTCTAAATGAAAACCTCAGTACTCAGGTTTAATGGCAGCGCTGGCACTTTGCGATGAGTAAGTGGGCATGCGGTTGTAGTCTGGGCACCTAGGCTCGAAAACGTTCGCCTTTGCGGGCCTAGAGCATCCTGTTACCTCCCTCCCGCAAGGACATCGCTCGCCTGGAGGCTGCTTCCTGCCCGTCTGTCACCGCCGCATTCATCTGGGGACAAGCGATGCCGGCCTGGAGAACCCGGAGTCCAGTTCCTGTCTGCACAGCGGCGCCCTTCGTCCCCAGGCTCCGACGCCCCAGGAGGGCACCCACACCCCCGGCTCCTGCCCACAGGACAGACGGCCAGCCGAGGCCTGGTCACGGGCGTCTGAGCCCAGAGCAGCCCTGTGTGGCTCGGTGCCCTTGCCTGGGGTGGCAGCCCCCCGGCAGGGCCATCCCTGGGCGGTGCCCTGGTGCCCTCCTCTCCGGGCCGGGTGCAGGTGTGGAGGGCTCGGTGGAGGACACCCGGCTGTCCTCGCCTCCCGCTGAGTGGGCGGGTGGGGGGCACCCCGCCCTCCCGCGTGCCTGGGATCGAGCGGTTTCCTGGGACTTCGTGTCACTGTCCAGCAGGAGGACCTCAGGGAGCGGTGGGGAGACGGCAGGGTGGGGGCGGGACCTGGCAACCCCTGTGGCAGCAGGAAGCGGGGGCCCGTGTCTGTCCCGCCCTCATCAGAGGCTTCCCCTCGGGAGCCTCAGTTTATGCTTTGGAACAGTGGGGACAGAGCCTGAAAATGAGATGAGAAGATGGACACTCGGCCCTCACGAGAGGGTGGGCAGTGGGCCCACGGAGCCGGTCTGCATGACTCGGTCATCCGGCCTCCTGCCTGCTGGGGAGCTTCCTACCTCTCTGAGGATAAAACCCAGCTCCTCCACCGGCCTCAAAGCTCCTGTGACCTCTGATGCTTCTCCTGCCGCTCTTCCTGGCTCACTCGGCCCCATGAACTGGCCTAGGTGGGATCAGGAACCTCCCTGCCCCAGGGCCCTTGCATGTGTTATTTCCTCTGGGGGAGCAACAATCCCCCTTTCCAAGGTCTGGAACCTTCTCGTCATGGGGCCTCAGCCCTTACTTGAAGGAGTGTCTCTCTCCAGGGGTCAGGTGGCCCCTGAAATGGCCTGCTGTGGTTCCAGGACAGAGCCTGGATGGGAGCCTGTTGGGTTCCTAGTGGGAGGAGGAAGCAGAGTCTGGCACTGGCTCCTGTCCCAGCCCCAGGGGGCCCAGGGAGCGTGGGTGCCCAAGATGAGCACACAGCCTGCTCTCTGCTCCTGGCTCGCAGCGGGACCCCAGCGTCCCCTCCGCAGTCTGAGACCCTCTGCTCCCTGGTGGACAGGAGACCGAGGCGGCGGGGTCCCCGCCTGCCTCCCCCCTCGGCCCTGCCGCCTCACCTCTCCTCCCCCGGGCCAGCTGCCCGGGCTCCTGTGGGGCAGGCAGCTGAGCGCCACATGCCTGGCCCGCCTCGGGCTGTCAGAGCTGTCAAACAGTCCGGCCCGGGCCCCGCAGCACCCGCTGGAGTCGCCGCCGCCGCCCCGGGCCTGGGGCCTGCAGGCACCCGCGCCTGCCTCGGCCTTATATAGGCAAGAGCCGGGGAAGCCCTCTCGGTGGGCTGGCGGCCGAGGGAAGCCGCGCGGCCTGGCCTGACTCGGGATCTCCGGCTCCCGCTCTGCCGCCCGGCCAACAGGCAGCCCTTGTCGGTTCAGCACCGGCAGCTGGCGGCCCTGGGCCCGGCCCGCGCAGGCCCTGACCAAATAAGGCCCGGCCAGGGCGGCCCACGCGGGCTCAGCCTGGCGAAGGGCTGCGGCTGGCCCGTCTGTGCCCCACACATGCCGGGGACCCACAGGCTGCTGCTGGGGGCTGCACAGGGTGCCCCCCTGACGGGCAAGCCACCGGCTCCCTTGGGGGCTTTGGGGTACTCCGCTGGAAACACTGAGGGAAAGCGAAGTGGGGAAAGGCTCCTGCGACCCTCACTGCTGCCGAGCCCCAGGGAGGCCCAGCGCTCCCTCCCCGAGCCCCACTGGGGAGGTCTCACCTGGGCATTTTCTGTGGGTCAGCCCCTTCCAAGTGTCTATTCCATGAGGTCAAAGAGCAATCTGTAGTCCCAGCACTCGGGGAGGCTGAGGCAGGAGGATGGCAAGTTCAGTGATTTAATAAGATTGTCTCAAAAAAAAAAGAAAAGAAAGGTGAGGGGTGCAGCTCTGGGGACATACCTCAGTGGGGAGGTGCTAGGTTCAGTCCCCAGTACTGCAGGAGAAAGGGCAAGTGTGGCCAAGCGGCTTTGGGAGGAGGCCAGGGGCTAAAGAGTAGACTGAGGGCCCCAGCGAACCGAGCCCCAACCTGTGCCTACAGGGAGGGAGCAAGGGAGGACCCTTCCCTACACGGCAACCAGCTTTCTGCAGCGCCCTGGGGACAAACCCTTCAGGGAGGGATGGGGAAGGGACAGAAAGGCCAGGGGGCCAGGACGCCAGGTGTAACTCAGGCGTTCCTTTGGGGTAACTGTCTTGGTTCTAGCAAGCAACTGTGCTTCCTGCAGCCTCAGTCTTACCATCCTTAGAATGGGCACAGTCCAAAGGGCAGCTCAAGGTGACTGTGGGCACCGAGGAGCAGGCATGTACTGGGCTCTGGGGGCATTGTTTGGGGGTCACTTTGGATCCTGCATGAAGGAGGAGACTCCTTTTCTGGGATCTGGGACCACAGGGGACTTCTCATTGTCCTGGGGTGCTGGCATGGCCCAGCGGCCTCCACATCACTCCCAGGGCAGGAAACGTGGATGAATTGATCAGCTGCTGCTTAACGGACATGTGTGTGCGCATCTGTGTGTCTGTGTGTGTGTGTATCTGTGTGTGTCTGTGTGTGTCTCTGTGTGTGTGTCTGTGTGTGTCTGTGTGTGTGTATCTCTGTGTGTCTGTGTGTGTGTGTGTGTGTCTGTGTCTGTCTCTGTGTGTGTGTCTGTCTCTGTGTGTGTGTCTGTGTCTGTCTCTGTGTGTGTGTGTGTGTGTGAGTTTCTGAGTGTGTCTGTGTGCTTGAAGGTGTGGGACTGCCCATGCTGGTGTGACACTGTGGTCCAGCAGCTGTACGTCGTGTGAACTTGGGGTGGCCCCAGTCCCGCCTAGGGGTGAGAACGGGGTGAGGGCTGTTTATGGCTCTGTGCTGCTCCCTTCTGAAATCCTTGCACCAATCTTGCGGGGAGGAGCCCAGCTCCTTGGCCCCTGGCCCCTCCCCCAGAATTAGGGCCCAGTGCAAACCCTAAAATTGTGGAACCTTTGATTAAGGAGGATTAAGAGGTTCAAGTGGCAGTGGCCGCGCCAAGGGGTGCTTTTGAGTGTGGGGTCCCTCAGGACCGCACCAGCCACGTCCCAGGAAGCCTGGTGGCTGGGTATGTGTGGCGGGGCCCAGTGCCTTGGTCCTAGGGCTCCGGCCTTGGACTCTGGGGTGAGCGGCACCCCGACCTGCCAGCCAGCCTGGCTGCACAGAGGCCTCTGGGACTGGCAGGAAGGACCGGCAGACATTGGCACAAGTCACCACCCTGTCCCGGAAGCAACCGGGAGCCGAGCTCCAGGCCAGGCTGCCCCCTAATAATGAAGTGCTCCCAGCTGCTCCGTGTCGGGGCCCAGTCTGTCCTCATGCCCCCAGCCCGGCTGGGCGACGCTGCAGGGGACACCATCTGTGACGTGGGCATCCCTGGTACAGCCACCGGGGCTGGGCACTGGAGGCGGAGGCCAGAATGGACCGGAAGACCTGAGTGGACCTGGGTGTCCCGCGAGGTGGGGCTCTGGGCGGCTGCCTCCTTCCCCTCCCCCCGTCTGTTGGAACCTCAGGGCTTCTGCTCGGAAGTTTCGGGTGCTCCCTGGGGGTGGGCACAAGGTCGGCCAGTCATGGGGTCTCCCTGAGCCCACTGAATGCTGGCTTCCCGTGACCCTGGGGAGGGGCGGGGAACTTCCGCCCCACAGGCAGATGTGGGAGCCTGTGTCCCCCCCACCCGCCGCCCAGGCTGGACTGGGGTCCGCGGCAGCCCGGCAAGG
Source organism: Dasyprocta punctata (assembly GCA_004363535.1). Taxonomy (NCBI): domain Eukaryota; kingdom Metazoa; phylum Chordata; class Mammalia; order Rodentia; family Dasyproctidae; genus Dasyprocta; species Dasyprocta punctata. The sequence goes on from RJWM01026643.1 coordinate 21,917, forward strand.
CAGTCACCTGGCTACTTTTTGGAACAGCACGCAGATCTCTGTGGGCGGGTGCTGCGGACGGGGGCTGCTCTCGCCCCTCCTGCATAAACCGCAGGCGTCCTCTGCCCGGTGCCATCGGCCTCTCCCTGAGACACGGACCGGGGGGCTGTGTCCCGGAGACAGCCGATCGGAGCGCTTCTGCCCTGTCGGTGGAGCATCGCAGAGGTTAATGCCAGAGGGCCTCCTGCGGGGCGCTGAGCTCGGAGGAAACGGCTCAGAGGCACGGCCCGCCCGGGTGTTCCTGGGTCGTGTTTGTTCACAGATGTGGAAAGCAAGGCTCGGAGAGGTCATGTGAGTTCCCAAAGGCCACAGAGCCGGAGTGTGACGGTCTTGGGCCCACAAAGATGCTGACTGGCCAGAAGGGACAGCAGAGTGGGACTTCATTTACCAGTGACTCTGGGTTCAAATCCTACCCTTGGGCCCTTGGGTAGAAGCTCACCCCTCAGACCTGGATGCCCTCAACCCCTGGAGGCTGTGCTCTGATCTATGCCAGCTGGGCCTCCGTTTCCTATCTGTGAAAGGGGAGCCATCCCCCCGGGTTCCTGTGGTCACTCAACAGACCTCTCTTGAGCACCTACTATGCAGCAGCCGCCCTTCTAGGTGCTGAGATGTAGCCTTGAGTGGAACACCCTCCTCGGGGCCACTGTGGGGTGGGCGGGGCGTTGGGCAGCGCGCAGGCCCCAGGGGAGCCAGGGGAGCGGCAGCAGCGGGGCTCGGGCGGCAGGTCCACGCTCTGGGACTCCATCCTGTCCTCAGCCCGTCAGGGGTTGGAGTGGGGCGTGGGGGACGCAGGGGTCTGTGCGTGCATGGGGAGGAGCGTTGTCATGGGAGAGCCCCCCCACCGCCACCCTTCCGGCCCCTGCCGACTGACCCGCTGCTCTGTTCAGCAATTTGTGCCCTGGGTGGGCGGGCCCATTTGACAGATGAATAAACCGAGGCTGCAGGGCCAAAGCCACTTGTCTGAGATCTCACGGCCTCTGAGGGTGAGATCAGGCAGGACTTGCCCAGTTTTAGTTACAGAGGTGACAAGCAAGAAGAGGGCTGGGAGGGGGCTCTGGGGGATTCCTGGACCCTCCCCGTGGGCTGGGGTGATGTCCCCCACAGCATCCCAGGGCCCGGGCTCGGCCTGCAGCTCCTCAGGCCTGGCCCAGGGGCTCTGCGGGAGGTGACAGCGGCCGACCTTCCTGAAGGTGACGGCCCCACCTTGGAGTTGGCTTCTGCACCCTGAGCAGGGACCTGGCATCGCCGGCGGCCTGTGGTGGATATTTTTAAACCTCACAGCTGTTTTATATCGGACAGCTGATATGTCCGCTTAGAAATCTCTGCTTCTGCCAGCGTCCAGGACCTGGGGTGACGCCAGCCAAAGCGGAGCCTCTGGGGTGAACCGGAGGCTGCAGCCGAGCTCTGTCCCCCAGCGGGACCCCGGGAGAGAAGGTGACGCGAGAGCCATCCCCGGCGGTGGGGCTCAGCGTGTCCCCGGGGGAGGCACACGGGAGGTGGGCCTGGGGTCCAGCACTCGGGGCCGGGGGTCTGACGGGCTCTGCCCGCTGCCTGTGGCTGTGACGTAAGACGCACGGTGGTGCCACTCGGCAGCTCAGCCAGGCGTCGGCGGGTTCTCCCGGCCTGAGCAGCGTCCTGTTTGCAGCCACGGCCAGTGGCCGGGCAGGCTGCGGGCTGCGCTACTGACCATTGCCTACAGCGACAGGGACAATGGGGTGACATATGTCTCATTCTCCACAGACTTCGTCTCCTGATGGAGATGGGGCCCGAGAGAAAGAGCAACAGAGAGAGAGAGACAGAGACAGATAGAGAGAGAGAGATGCCAAGAGACAGAGGCAGAGAGAAACAGAGACAGAGACAGAGACACAGAGAGACACAGAGACAGAGAGAGATAGAGACAGACAGAGACAGACACAGAGAGAGACAGACAGAGAGACACAGAGACAGAGAGAGATAGAGACAGACAGAAACAGACACAGACAGAGAGACAGACAGAGAGACACAGAGACAGGGAGACACAGAGACAGACAGAGACAGAGAGACAGAAGGACAGAGACAGAGAGACAGAGCCAGAGACAGAGTGACACAGAGACAGAGAGACACAGAGACAGAGGGAGATAGAGACAGAGACAAACAGACAGACACAGAGACAGAGAGATAGAAAGAGACAGAGACAGAGACAGAGAGAAACACAGAGAGAGACAGATAGAGAGACAGAGAGACACAGAGATACAGAGATACAGAGACAGAGAGACAGAAGGACAGAGACAGAGACAGAGAGACACAGAGACAGAGAGAGACAGAGAGACAGACAGAAAGACAGAGACAGAGAGAAAGAGGCAGACACAGAGACACAGAGATAGAGACAGAGAGAAACAGAGACAGAGACAGAGAAATACACAGAGACAGAGAAAGACAGAGACAGAGAGAGAGAAACACAGAGGGACAGACAGACACAGAGCGAGACAGAGACAGAGGGGAAGAGAAGAGAAGCAGGAAGAGGGGGAGGGAAGGGGAGGAAGGTAGGAGCGGGTGGGGCGGGGAGAGGAAAGAGGGCGGAGCTATGAGGCATCTCGAGGCCGCGGATCTGGACACCATCACTTCCAGAAATTCTGTTAGCACAGCCAACCGCAAGACCAACCCAGATCCAGGAATCTGGAAACCAACTCTACCTTCCCACCAGGCGGGCTTCACGGTCACTTTACAGAGGACTGTGATACAGGGAGAGGAGGATGGAGAAAAAATCGGGGTCCCTTTTAAAGAGCCGCGCATGGCTGTCACAGTGCCTTCTGCACAGTGCGCTCACACCTGGCGCGTCGGGATCCTCGAGGGTGGCCCGGCCCACTCTGCTCCTCTGCTGCAGGAGACACGGGGTGAGCACCCTGGTGGGTGAAACCCACCAGGACCGGGAGCCTTCTGGTGAATATTTCTTCCACCCACTGGTTCTGTGGTAGAAACAGGAAGATCATATACACCTCTGCTTAGTCACAAGGGACCAAAGCTCACCTGGCTTGAACTTTTCCCCCCACTATGTAGCCCGGGCTGGCCTTGAACTCATGGCAATCCTCCTGACTCAGCCTCCCATGTGCTGGGATTACAGGTGTGCATCAACCTGGCTTGGATTTTGCCTACCTCCGTTGGCTTTGGCCCTGCAGACTACCAAGCCCAGGGTCCAGACCAGGCACTCCTCCACCCAGCTCAGTTCCTGGGTTGCTGTGTGATCTTGAGTGTGTTCCTTGTCACCTCTGGGTCTCGGTTTTCTGCTGAACATAGCTTACCGAGGATGCCAGGCACCCCCAAGTGGCTCAAGGGTGGAGCCCAGGTGAAGCTTCCCTGGGCCAGGGACAGAGAGGACAATGTGAATGCGGGGGTGGGTGGGGAGCCCCTCTGCTGAGTGGGTCAGCATGGCCAGCAGCTGCGGGGGCCCTGCCTGTCCGCCGTGTGACGTCAGCCTGCGACTCCGCTTCCCGCAGCTGAGGACCTGGCGTCCCCTGACGCTGAGCCCAAGTCTGGCTGTCAGCAAGGCCACCCTCGTCTGTCACCGTCCACGCCTCCCGGGTGCTGGGCCCTGCAGGGAGAGGAGGAGGGGGAGGGGAGAGGAAGGGGGAGGGGGAGGTCCCCGAGCTGGGTCCCGGCATTCGAGTCGCTCGGGGCTGCCAGGTCCTCGGTGTGACCTGGCTCCAGTCAGCTTGCTGGTGCATCAGCTGGGACTTTGCTTGTCCGGGGGCCTGAGCACAGCGTCCAGCTCTGCAAGTCCCCTTTTGGGTGACAAAATGCCTGGGCAGAGCTCGCAGCCAGCAAGGGCAGGACGAGCCAGGGAGCAGCGAGGCTGTGTGGCTGGTGCTGTGGTCAGTGACTTCCCAGATGGCGCGGCCCGGAGAGGACCCTGAGGGGCCCTTCGGATGTGCCCCGCCTCCAGACGGGTCAGCCGGGTCTGTGCACAGGGGTCCCCCCACCCCACAGGTCTCCCCCTCTCCACTGGGCCTCCCTTCTTCCACCCCCAGGCTGGGGCGGGGCGTCGGCTGCTCGGTTTCCTCCTCAGTGAAGCCGGCAGCGGGGTGGGGTCCCGGGACTGTCTGCTCAGGGCAGGCAAGGAGCAGCAGGGGCTCCTGGGAAAGGGGCGGCGGGGGAGGGAACCCCCTCTCCACACGCCTGTGATGAAAGCCCCAAGCGTTCTTGGGGGCTGAGTTCACGGGGACACTGGCTGATGTGGCAGTCCTGTAGCAGACCTGAAAGCCATTTGGGCCCAAGAGGCAGAGAACCTGGGGGCACTGGGAACGAGCCCTCCCCAAGGCCTGTCCAGTCCTGGTCACAGCCTGCCCTGCAGTGCCCTGGAAGGAGGCCTGTGAGCCTCCGCCCCACGTGGCCTGGGCACCGAGGTCACAGGGCGCTTTGGCTGTGCAAGAGGAGCCGGAAGTTTGAAAACCACATTCTTATCTGCTCCCTGCAAGGGCTGCGACTTGGCAATAATTATGTGCAATGGAGGGTGGGCGGCTTTTCACTCACCTGCTGGTTCATGCATTCACTCACCTGCTCATTCATTCACTCACCTGCTTGTTCATGCATTCATTCACCTGCTCATTCATTTGTTCAGCCACACAGACACTCCAGGTGTTTCCAGGTCAAAAAAGGAGACTAGGAAGAAAATAAACCCACAAGCTTACAAACTTATGCTATGCCCATGTGAGGGCTACGGAGACCACAAGAGAAGGTGTGGGGCTGCAGGTGATGGGATGGGAATCTCACCTGACATGGGTGTCCAGGGAAGATCTCCGGGGCAGTGGTATTTGAGCAAAGATCTGAATGAAGGAAGGGAATGAACTGTGTTGGGGGGAAGGGTGTGTAAGGCAGAGTAATGGCTGGTGCAAAGGCCCTGGGGTAGGGCAGCAGCTGGAATGGAGTGAATTAGGAAGTGTGTGGCTAGGGCGAGGTTGGAGGTAGCCGATGATGGTGGTGAGGGATGGTCAGGTTGGGGGGGTGTGTGCCACTGTGAGGGTTTTGGGTTGACTCTGAGAGAAATGGGCGTGGGTGGTGGTGGAGAGGAAGCCCGAGGCTCTGATCTGTGTGCAGAAGAAGGTGGTGGGCATGGGACAGGGCTGAAGGCTGAGGTGCTGAGTGACGCGACTCGGGGACAGCGTCGACGGCAGGCAGGGAGCAGGACTGGAGAAAACCTCGGAGCTGAGCGACTGAGGTGTTCAGCCCGGGTGGGGGGCGTGGAGTGGGCACCGAGTGGCCGCTGGGGCAGGTCCGCCCTGCTTTGGACACAGCAAGGGCTGCCTAACAAATCCCCGCTACGCAACAGAAGCTTAAATCCAAAATCAAGGTGGGGTGGCTCCTTTTAGCGGCTCTGGGGTCTGGGGGAGAAGCTGCCGCTGGCCCCTCAGCTTCCTCGTCATCCGGCAGAGCTCTGTCTCCACCTCTGGGCTCTCAGGACGCCAGGCATTGGATTCGGGAGCCACCCGACCCAGCTGCATCTATAAAGTCCCTGCTTGCAAATTAAGTCACACTCTGAGAGTCGAGGGAACACAAGGTTTTGGGGACAGTTCTTGTTTGACCCAGCACGGACGTTAAGCAGTGAAATGACAATGGTGGGCCCGTGTGGGGACAGTGGGGCAGCAGGGAGCCTGCGGGACACAGAAATGAGGAGTCCCAGCCATGTGTGTGGTGCTTGTCTGATCCCAAGTACTCTAGGAGGCTGAGGCAGGAGGATCACAAGTTTGAGCTGAGCGTAGGCTACTTAGGGATTGAGACCCTTTCTCAAAATAAAGAAGTATGAAAAGGACGGAGCTCAGTGCAACAGTCCTGGGTTCAATTCCTGAGAGAGAGAGAGAGAGAGAGAGAGAGAGAGAGAGAGAGAGGATATTGGCAG
>RJWM01026644.1:0-27808 GCA_004363535.1 Dasyprocta punctata
CTCCTACTCTGCATCTCAGCCACTATGAAATAAACAGCTCTGCTCCATGATGCCCTGCTGCCATGGTGTTCCTGCTGTCTCCTAGCAATGGTGCCCAGCCCTGGTTCACACCTGAACGGCCAGGAAATCTTAGGAAGAGATGCCAAGCCCAGCCCAGGCCAGTGCAATCAAGATTGGTTTTGATGGCAGACAAGAGTTGAGGGTACTTACTTCTAAAGTGCTTCATGTGGCTGTGCATTACAATCGAAAGAAGCACCATCGCTAGGAGAGCGCCTGCAGGCTGCCTGTCAGGCTCGGGTGGATCATTCTCTGCTATGCTGAATGTGGGACCAGCTTCAGTACATAGAACAGGCAGTTTCTTTAGATGTCTCATTCATTTCTGAGCTGAAGACGTCTACACAGGGAGAATCTGTAGCCCTACAAATCTAACCTGCCAGCTACATGAGGGCAGGGACCACACCTGCCTGGTTCCCCCGAGACCGCAGCACCTTGTGAGAGTGAGTATTAGGTGTGAGTGCTGAGGCAGCCACTCGTGTTTTCCATCAGAGCTGGAAAAGCTCGCTACTGGGAGTGATCCTGGGCTTCGGCAGTGAAATGGGTCTTGGGAAACAGGAAATCGACCTCGCGGTGCTAGGAGTTGGGCTAAACAAGCTCTGGCAAGCGTGCTTCAACTGTGAATTACTGCGTTATTCCCATGCTCTGCAGCATGAGCTCCTACTCATTCCTTAAAACCCAGTTCAGAGGCCACCCATCTCTAAATTCTTCTGATCAATCACACGCTTTACACATAACTGTAGCATGGCACTTATCACTTTATATTTGGTATGATGTTAGTTAGTGACTCTTGAGTTTTTTCTCCCCAGGCACTGTACCAAAAGGTATGCTCTTCTTCCTCATGGGACTGGAACTCCTCGAGGGCAGAGGCTATCAGGTAAATCCACCACTATGCCTAGGACGGCCTTGCTTCTGGGGACTTTTCCAGCAACTGTGAGCATGTCAGAGTGGTGTTGCTGAGTCATAAGTAACTACTGGGTATTTATAGGAAAAAAAGGGGGAGTTGAAAGAGAACAATGAGCAATGGAGAGAGGCTTCAGAATGAGGTCAAGGGATGGTGTCCAGGTCACCTGGGTCCCTCCAGGGAACTCTGTGTGGAAGAGTGAGACTGCTGTGGAATGACGCCTTCATAGGCGGAGGGCAAGGCTGTGCAGTCTGAGAAGTGGGTGAGGTTGAGGATGAAATCAAAGCCACCTCAAACTCGATGCATCTGAAGGCCCAGAGTGCCTCTGCCTGCCCCAGACCCCAGAGGGCCCCGGGTGTAGGGTGAAACAGTATCTCAGCATCCTGAAACTGAAGGGTATGAACTCCAACTGCAACACAGCTGCAGGCACACTGAGTGATCTATCCCATCGGGTAGCACAGATTGATGGATCCAGAAGCCTTTCATTAGAATCTCTGAGAAGGGAAGCCTTTCTGGGAAAACAGTGCCATTCTGATCACAAAACCTATAGAATGTCTCTAGGGCTGTGCCTTAGATGTGGTGGCCTGCGAGATGTTAACGGGTGTTATGGCTGCCTCCCACGCCTCATATGTTTATAAGTGGGGCTTTTGGAGTGACTTGACCATAGGTGTGATATTGGATGAGTTCACTGATTGGTTTAGCATAGTTCTGGGTGTGGGTGATGGACTTACCAAAAAGGAAAGAACCACCCTGGGTATGGGTGGCAACAACCAATAGACTGGCAACCTGGAGAGAATAAAAAGGGAAAGGAGGAAGGCTTGCTGCCTCCTGCCTGCCATGCCATGAGCTGTTTCTCCTTTTCCCTGCTGCCCTGCCTTGGAACCAGCTGACTATGAACAGAAGCCTCTATAAAATATGAGCTAAAATAAAGCTTTCCTCCTTTAACTTGCAGGTGCCGGGTATTTTGTCTCAATAAGACAGTAGGACAACAGAATTATGTATAATGGGTTCTGTCGTCAGTCATGGTGGGAAGGGCTGGATTATAAAAATTTAAATCCAGCTCCCATTTCTCTATCTCTGTGTCTGTCTCTGTCTCTCCGTCTCTCCCCTCAACCAGGCCATCTAAGAATCTTAATGAGAATGTACTGTGTGAATTTCTAAGAGAGATACATTTCCCAAATCTGTCCACACAGAACTTTTTTTTCTCTCTTGTACTTTTTTCCTCCCTTTTCTAGGGGCACAACTCAGTAACACTGATGCACAGAACATACATTGAGACATGTTGCCATAAACTTATCTTACTGTGTATACAGTAGTTGTGAAATCCTAAAGATAATAGGAACTAATCAAATTCAGTTATACATGCAAAAATTTCACTAGGAAAAAAGGGACTCGATTCCAGAAATGTAAAGATAGTTCAGTTTCAGGAAATTATGAGGGCAATTCTTAACATCAAATAAAATAAGAAAAAATGACAATGTCAATGAATAATGAAAAAAATATGAGTTTCAACACCCATTCCTGATTAAAGGTCCAAAGTCTAAGACTAGAAAAATAGCTCCTTAATGGTATAAAGATAAACCATAGCAAAGACAAAGGCATTGATACTTTTGCTATTACTTAACGTGATTCTTTAAGTTGTACATTTACTCATGAAGTGAATTGATATGTGTAAAGAAGAAAAATTATTGTTTGCAGATGGTACACTACTTCCTCGGAAAGGGGGACATCAATTGAAAAAGTGTTAGAATTATTCTGAGACTAAAATAGGTTCTAGATGCAGGGTATATTTTTCAAATCAATACTTCAAAGTAGAACTACTTACAGAAAAAAGATCTTACTTCTCAATAGTCCAACAAAAATTAAAATATACAAAGAAGACTGTATGGGACCCATTTGAAGGAAGCCTTTGAACTTTATTGAAAGATGTGAAAGAAAGCCTGACTAAATACACAGCCAAGTATTATTTCTAGATGGAAAATATGAATATTGTAAAAATGCCCATTTTAATTTTATTTTAAAGATAGTAAAATCCAGCAAAACATAGCAGAACAAAGTCAATCAAAACAAAGCAGTAGAACTGGTACAGAACTTCAAAGCAAGATACTAGGAAAACAATAACTACTGTAGTATATCTTGTTATCTTCACAATAGTTGACCATTCCATCAGGTATAGTAAAATCAAACCAAAAATGAAACGGAATAAAACCAATCAAAACAGAATATGAAATAAAGCAAAAAAAAAAATTAATCAGAATAAAGCAAAACAATGAACAATATTGGGCCTCAAAGACAAGACAGAAGGGAATCCCCCATATTTGCTGTATTGCATACTGTCATCCTCCCAAGAGATGCTCAGACTGCTGGTCCCAGGCCTGCAAAATCAACCAAACAATACAAGCATTTGGTTGCTTTATGTACCGTAGTTGCTATCAACATAGCCAGTCCTCTGAACCAGCAGGTTGCTTACGGGGGATGGGGTTTGATTCTCAGCCTGCATGCCGATAGGCACACGGGAGTCACAGATCTTTCTCTTCCTGGAGTCCATGCCGCTGGTGCCACTCACCAGGAAGGCAGGCCAGTTGTCTTCTGATTGGATCCTCCCTGACCCACCATGGGAGGCACGGATCTTTCTCTCAAAATGCCCATTTTACCCAATGAATTTACAAGCTTAATGAATTTGCAATCCAAAATGGGCTTCTTTAGTCATTTATCACAGTAAATCTAAAATTCATCAGGAAAGAGAAACAGTTGACTTGTGAAATGTTGAAAAAAAGTGATGATGGAGGATTCAACCCATTGGTCGATTATAAAGCAACAATAAGGCAAGCACTGTGGTGCGGGACTAGGAGTATTTTAAAGATAGTAAAATCCAGCAAAGCATAACAGAACAAAGTCAATCAAAACAAAGCAGTAGAACTGGTACAGAACTTCAAAGCAAGATACTAGGAAAACAGTAACTACTATAGTATATCTTGCAATGATTCACTGCAGTGAGACAGATGCTTGACTACAGATGTGTGTGTGTGTGTGTGTGTGTGTGTGTGTGTGTGTTTGTGTGCATGCATGCACAGACACTCAAACAATGTGCTATTTAAAGCATGAAGACACTATCCTGCTGCCTTCCTCAGAGTGAGCTCCATGAGGGAGGAGAGGTGCTGTTAACTGGGGTGTGTGACGGGGCCCTGAAGATGAAAGGGGTGCAGGCTGGAACAGCATGGTGCAGGGTAAGGAGAAAGGTCACCAGCTTCTCGATTCTGTCCTGAGCTAGGAATCAGAAGTCAAGGAATCAGCGGGGAGCAGAGAGCAATTTTCCTTGGCAAAGGAGCTCCCAACCCCCCAGGTTACTGCCCTGAAGGTTAGGTGATGCCGAGTGGTGAGACAGGGACGTCAGCAGACTTTATCTGCAAAGGCAGAAAAGCTCCACCTTGGCAAGATGCGGGAGATCCGTAGAAGATGGTCCCAAGTACGCACAGGCTACGAGCCCACGTGAGGGTGATCACCCCACCAGCTGCTGCCTGGTGTCTGAGGAACTGCTCCCAGAGCTGGTGGGTTTTCTGAGGTCCCCTCCTGTCACCTGCTCCAGTGCTAACCCCCACCCCCAGACTCCTCGCGGCCAGGAGTGGGGGTTGTGCTCAGGGATGGGGGCTGCGGGAGCCAAGCTCTGGGTTCTGTTCCTTTTGCCAATGACCTGGAGGAAGATCATCACCCTCTGCTAACTGCAGTGTCTTCCTCTGCGTGACACACCTGCTGTCCTTTAGACACTCCCCCGGCCCCTGTTGAGATGTTCTAAAACACTAGTGAGGAATTCAAGTTTGGGTCAGGGGAAAAGGAAGAAGAAAAATGAAAAACAAGTGGCACTTGAGCAGTCATTCATTTCCTCTGTCAAACTCGAATGGGCTTTAGGGGCTGTAATTACCGGTATGTGGCGCTGGAGGTAGTGGCCGGGCTGTCACTTGAGAACAGGGGTGGGAAAGAAGGCAACATTTAGGATCCTGCTTGGGGTTCAAGGAATGTTGGCCACACTGACTCTAAGAGAACTGTAGACTTCCAGAGTCAGACGGGTCCTTTGAACAGGGAGAGATAAATAATCGGCACCCAGGTTCACGCAGGGACTCATGGGTGCCCACAGGAGGGCCCGGCAGAGGGCTGATTCCCTGTCCCTTTGCTTGCGACCCTGTACTGACCTAGGATGATCCCCGGTGTTACCACAGCATGGCTTCCCACTGCCTTCTCTTGGTGGCTCGGGGTTATTGTTTGAAGTGCTAACGCAAACAAGAATAAGAGCTCTGAATTATCTTTGGTTTCAACTTTCTTTTAAAACAAAATTTCAGGGAACTATCTAAGTTGAGATGGTTTATAGGATGATCCTTTCAGGATACTCTAAATGCTGAGTAAGAAAAGGCTGTAAATGAGAAAAAACAAAACGACACAGACCCTCCAGCAAAATGCCAGAGTTCAGTGCGCAATGCAAAACTCAGCCCCTCCAGGGAGTGACTGTGTCTCAGGCTGTGGCCTTGTGGCTCTTGGCCTGGAGGCAAAGGGAGGCTCTGGTCATTCTGGCTCCTGTTGATGTAACGGGGAGCCCAAGTACCCCACAGTAGTGGGGACCAGAGCCAGGCCCATCATGTAAGACGTGAGTCTCCACGCATGGCTTGTTAACTGGGTCCTGGGTGATGCTGAGCCCTGACTCTGTCACATGGCTAAGCGTCAGCCCCAGATGGCACCTGTGGTCATTAATATTGGACTCGGTTGTGAACTGGGGCTGCTGGGTCAGAGGGGAGGGATGACACAGAAGGAGGAAAACTGCAAAGCAGAACACAGGTCGACCTAGCTGCAGAGTCCCGGGGAGATCTCACTGCAAAGCTCAGAGGGAAAAAGACCATTGAGAGCTGGTGGACAAAACTTACAGGTGGGAGGACAAGCTCCACAGAACTTGGGGAAAAGAATTCCAAGAAGTTTGAACAGTAAAACCCAACCAACCAACCAACCAACCAAACAAACACCAGACAGAAGAGAAGCTGGATCAACTGGATATGAGTGTACTGAATAAACTCAGTAATGAAGATGAAGGTTAGCTGTGCACAGTTGAAGAAAGTGAATGAGACACAAGAAAGAGTGTTGAGGATTTTGCCTAGGCACACACAGGAAATTCTTAAAATGTGAGAGGAGAAAATTAAACTTCATGAGAGACTCTAATATCTATCTGACTGAATAAGAGTTCCAGAAAACGCACAGAGAGGGCAGGGTGGACCGGTTAGAACAACGGGGCTGAGGAAATCACGTCTGTCCACCTGTTTCGTTGTCCTTCAGTCGTCCTAAGAGAGGTAGAGAATAACATATCGAAAACCCACAAAACCTTTGAGGCTCTAGGTGAGAGCACCTGCATGCTGGATCTCCTGGCCTGACTTTCACTCACCCTCCTCAGACCTTATAAGGGTTTGCAAACCTGTACTACCTCTCATACATGCAATTAGGGTCAGAGTGAATCCTGGGCGAGGCAAGCGTGTGGAAAGCCAGGGAGATGGCTCAGCGCCCTGTCCATCATTCCTGTCAATCGCACCTAAAGACTCAGCAGGGGGCACCCAGGCAGGGTGCACAGCCTTTAAGTTCCCAAAGCCTGATTTATGTGTGTGCTGCGCTTTTCACTTTCCTGTTCCGGTTCCTGCCACACTTCTGTCGGCACAGACTTGCCCTGAGCGCCTCTTGCCATGATGTTTAATAAATGCAGTTGCTTTTCGCTTGCCATTTGACTTGCATTTGCAGTTCTCTGCTCATCTGATAGAACAGCCTGGAGTCTATCTACTCTGTCCCCTCTGTAGCAGTGGAGAATTATTGGAAGAGATAATAGCTATGATGCTTCCAGATTTGAAGTCAACACCAGATGGGCCGTGGGAAGCCACTTTGCGGTGAGTGCAGACACACAGTGGGTTGCAGCTTCCCATGCACTGAAACATCACAATCACTTTCTGAGATTGGTGTGATAGTCCCCAAGGAGGGATGAGGAACCCCCAGGGTGGGGAGGCTTGAATAATGTCACACAGTTTTAAGTAGAAGAGCTCAGCTTCTGTCTCAGGCAGAAATCTCGAAGTTAAGAAAGACCAACCTGTCTCTGTTTGCTCAAGACTTTGCCAGGTTTTGTAACAAAAGCCCTGTGTGTTAGGCAGCCCTTTAGTACCTGGTAAACTGGGATAACCAATCACCCTAGGTCAGTGATGGCAAACTTTTTAGGGCTCTCAATGATACCCAAACAGCCCGCTGTGGTACATATGCTATAGGTTTGCTGCCATCACCCTAGGTCAAGCACATAAACTTTGGAATGACAAGTCTCAGTGTTAAGTCAGTTTCTACACTAGACTGTGAATGCCTTAATTTCCTTATCTATAAAGTGGGTTGAACCAAGATGCAGATTAAAGGGTGATTCATTGAAAGCTCTTAGCATCATGCATCAATCCTTTAGCTGTTGTGTTTCATGTCATTACTATACAATCTGTGTATCTCCCACTGCAATGTCCCACCTGTACAGAGTAGGGCCTGCTTCCAAAGGCCTCAAATGCCAGGATTAACAGGGGTCATTCTTTATGTCAGTAGTTCCAAAACCTGACTGCACATGGAAATTAGTTGGGAGCTTTGTTTAAAACCTAGATCAGGCTGGGGGTATAGCTCAGTGATAGAGCACTTGTCTAACAGCAGGAGGCTCTGGTTCAATCCCCCAGCACCATGAAAACCAAACCAAAACCGAAACAAAGCCCCTAAGTCTTTAGGAAGCATCCTCTAAAATTCTGGTTCAGTGAGTCTGAAGTAGGCCTGCTGGTCTCCAACGAGAGGGTTTTTTTTTTTTCTTTTGGTACTGGGACTCGAACACAGGACCTTGTGCTTGCCAGATAGGCGCTGTGGGGCTGAGCTACACCCTCCACCCTCCAACAAGAGGTTTATGAGAAAATAGCTGAAATACACTGAAACTTTAGAAAATATTCTCATCAGCCTGTTGGGCAGTTCTGCACATATAAATGCTTGGAGCTGTGGCTGGCCTTTGCTGTGGTCAGATTGCTGAAGTCAGCAGGTTGCGACCTTCCTAGACAGGAGCAGAAATGAGCCTATTCTTTGTTTTTTCCCCTGGGGCTTGAGGCTGCAGGAGGTTGAAACTTCAGAGTAACTTTTTGAGACCCCAGAAGATTCCTAACCCTCAAGGTCACAGTTCCTTCCCCTCCTCTGCCTGCCTGCTCCAGGGCCTGCGCTTTCTCCACCCCTCCTGGCAGCTGCCCAGACTCCCACCTCTGCTGAGGCATCCACTCCCTCCCCTCCGCAGAAACAGCCCCTTCCCCAGGCGAAGCCCTCCCCCTAGAAACTCCCTGGAGGCCTCTCAGACGAACTGTGAGTGGGCTTCCCATTCCCGGCTTCTCCTTTACCTCTGAGTCAAAATGCAGACCCTGATTTGGGCACTGAGTCATCTTGGAAGCTTTCTGGCCCAGAACAGGTTTCTCAGCTCTTTGGAGATTGCAAAATGGCAATCAATACATTGCCTCCACACACCTGTGAAAGCTGTGAACCCTTGCTTAACAAAAAAAAACAAAAAAACAAAACAAAACAAAAAAAAAACCAAACAAAAAAACCCAAAAACTTCTTTAAAAGCAAAACAGCAAAATGATTTTTGCTTTCACCCCTATTTCCTTTCAAACTGACATCTCAAAACAGAAACAAAAAAGGAGGCATTAAATCAGCCTGCACCACAACAAAGAGAGCATCTGTCTGCGTGTTCCTAGGAGGACTGGGTAATTTTGCTTCCCTTCTGCTATACCTGTGTGCTGCACAGGAAATCAGCATTCTGCTAAAATAAGACTTAGGAATGCCATGCAAATGACCCAACTCTGAATTGGGAGGTAGAGGGATCGAAGATGTAGGCACGGCTATATTGCCACGGACCTGATGGCCTCTGGAAAAGGACCTTTCTCCTTGATTCCAAGTCCCTCCTCCGTGATGGGAGGTAAGGTAGAGCGCAAGGCCATCGGGGTGCAGGGCAAGGTAACTGGAAAGGAGGGTGGGACAGATTAAATTATAGCTGTACTGTCCAGAGTGACGGCCACTAGCCACTTGTAGCTATTGAAATTAAAATTCATTGAAATTCAATAAAATTTAAGTCATATTTTCCACTGTACCAGCTACCTTTCAAGCTCTCAAAAGCCACAGTGGTGAATGGCTACCGTACTAGTCAGTGCAAATGGACCATTTCCATCACGGCAGGAAGTTCTGTGCGAAGCACTGGTCCAGGATGGGAAGTACTTTGGGTGACTCTGTGCCACCGCTCCTCTCCAGTGTGTGCCCAGGTCCGATCTGCTAATCAAGCAGAGCATTCTTTCCTGCTGCGCCAGATGTGCAGAATTCTTTCCCTGACCGCACCATCTTTCCCAGAGACCCAGCTGTGTCAGCTGACCGGGTCTATACCTGTGAGACAAGCCATGTGCTTTGGGGCCTCCAGCTTGAGTTCTAACCTTTTTGGGCTGTGACCCTTTGGCAATCTGGTGAAACCTATGGACTCTCCTCCCAGAAACATATTCTTACACACACACACACACAAATAAATAAAAATTAAAAACAAAGGATTATAAAAGACACCAATTATACTGAGACATAGCTTTCAAAATACTAAAAGAACAAATGCTTCACATAATAGTAGTCAGGCTTTTCAAACTCAGAGCATCACATAATGAGATCTGGTGGCAGATTCTTTTTCACTCTAGAATGTCTAACCTGAGACAGCTGGCATGAGGCTGGGGAGCGCAGAGCCAGGGGTCACCCTGAGCTGCCCAAACCAGCAAGCAGTATGGTCAGAGTGGCTAAAGGTGACCCTGAGCAAGACCTTGTGCAGATGTGGAGAGAAGAACATTAGAAGAAAACCCTAGATGCCCCTGTCAATTTTGTATAAGTTTCCAAGAAGTGCTCTGAGAGGTAGAAGATAATGTCTGGAGAAAAGAATGCTAAATTTGATGACATGGCTATGGTTGAAAAATAAAAAGATTAGGGACCAGCTAAGGGAGGCAAGAAGAAAAAGGACCATCTGGATTCTTTCTGTTCTAGTGACAATTTATCCCCAAGATCAAATCCACAAACCATGACATCTTGAAGTGAGATGTGGCCAAAGAGCTTTGTGGGATGTGGAGTAACTTAAGTGACAGTGGAAAGCAGCCACACATCACCAAGGTGGTAAAGGTGGAGGAGATGCAGGAGGACATCACTGACCACAAATCTAAAGGGAAAGTTTGATGGCACAAAGGGTACCACTAAAGTTGCTCGGGAAAAGGTGGGTTAGGAAGACAAAGAAGACAAGAAGGGAAAAAAAAAAAAAAGGAGGAGAAGGACAAGAACAGGGAGAAGGGAAAGGAGGAAGAGGAGAAATAGGAGAAATAAAAATTGTATATCCATCTTGTGCTGTGATTGCCCTGTCTCTTGTTTCAGACATATCTATTTAACCTCATCAGGTTTAATTACAAAATTTGATCATGATCATACCATAGTCTCTTCAAGTACACTAGAAATTGTTGGTGGTTAACATGAAGTGGTCATGGGTATCCGGAGCACCCTGACACTGTATCAAAGTTGTACATATTTCCAAATATTTTAAATATGAAAACCCGCTTCTGTATTCTTTTCACTTTATGCATTTTGCTATTGGTGTGATCAGGCATTTGAAGACATTTCTGGCATTTTAAAAAAATTTATTTTTACTTTTATTTTTTTAAACAAAAGGAAAATAAGAAATAAAAAAATTTCTAAGATGATGTAAATGATATGGTTATTGGCTAGAAATCCTGCCTTATCAACTGAACATAGCTATAGATTGCAAAAAGAACAACACAGCCAAGCCAAACTCTTACTGCTCCTTGCTTGGTGCTGGGGCTTTGGGGGTGGATGGCTTTGGAGGGGTCGCAGCTCAGGGCTGCACCATGTGGTTGGACCTGTTGTCCATTTAGCTTCGGTTCTCTCGTTTCGGTATGTAATGACTTAGCATCCTGCTGCTGTGCTTAGCTGTGAAAAGGGGGTCTGCTGGTATGAGAAGGGTTTGGATTTTGTTTTCTTTGAGTGGAATGTGCCAGATTGCTTGTTTTTAAACAAACTGTGGAACTTCACAGTTGGCAAAGCAAAGAGCCACCCCATGGGTGCAAGTTCAAGAACCTTCCATACTTAAACATACTTTGTAATGTTTGGTTACTCTTTTGTATTAGAGTGATGAAATGTTTTTGAAGTTAAACAGCGTTACGTGAAAAAGAATGTATATATGAGTTCACTGTGATTTTAAAGTAGTACTGAAAATAAATGATATTTTGAGAATTTTTCAACAGCTTCAAAGGGAGACAAAAAAGAACTATGCTGTCTTCTGTTAAAAAACAAGTCATAGATAGGATGTGTTCCTTCTATGTATCACTGGAGGAAATACTAAATTCCAGTTACTATTTAGCAAAAAGAAAGATAAAATTTTTTTTCCATCCATGTTCATGAGATCACTGGAATTCTATCACCTGAGCCTGGAGAGTTCCGCGGATTCTGGTGAGGATTCCCCTGAACTGGGGGATCTGGTTGACCAGGAGAACGAAGTGCAAGTCCCTTCCAAATCTGAAGTTTCACAGCCATATAAAGAAGTGTCTCCTAATTGTTCATGTATGTATACAATATCAGTGTGTCGAGAATGAGGTCTTTAACCACAGTCCACATCTTCGAGAACATCCTGTATTGCTGAGGTGACATGATGCATCTCCTGAGGGTGGGGAGGGAGCGGAGAGCGCAGAATGAAGAAGGGGGTCAGAAGGACACGGGAGAAAGCTTTCATTTCCTGTAGTGAAGAGAGGGAGAGATGGTTAAGTGGTCCCTGCTTACTAAGGCTGGCCATGGACTCATTCTCTCCATAAAGAACTCAAAGTTAATGCCATGAACTCAGTAGATTAAGCTAGAAAACACAGTGGTCACCTTTGGAAAGGACACCCCTTCCTTTCAGACGTGATCAGATGCCTTCAGGGTGGTGTGGTTGCAGCCTCAGTCCTTCCTTTCAAACCCTCCTCTCTCCAACAGCAGCCTCTTACATTGTGATCTTCAGTGCATTTGGGGCACTTTTACTGTTTTTCCAAACAAATAGAGTGCCCATTAGCAAAAAGGGGTCTTTCTACAAGTCTGAGTGACAGTGCAGGGAGTCAGTAGGGAGAGCTTAGGCTCTGAGACCAGTATAGTCTCATTTCTTTCCAAGCCTGCAGCCAGGCCCACGTCTGTGAAAATGGATTTATACTAGATTATATTTTCCCCTGTTAAAAAGAAACATGTGTCTCCCCCTTTCTTCTGGGAATCTTGACAGATCGCAAGCTCAGTAAGACATATGAAACTCAGCTGGCCATCGCAGCAACACCCCAATCAAACTTGATTTCCAATTAGTCAACATTTCACAATCTTGGAGTCAAGCAACACTCTCTCCCTACACATCCCCCATCTCTCCTCCAGCAGAATGCCCTCCCAGTCAGCCAGGGAAAGGCGCTAGGTTCCTCTGACCGGGCCACCCTTGTGTCGTCAGAATGTGTGATTTCAGTCTTTGAGTCTGCTGTCATTCATTAATTCACGCATTCTGCCAATACTCAAAAGTTATCGTGCTTGCTACTCGGGAGCAGACGTTAGGAATGGGAGCCGCCGTTTCCCAAGCAGCTGCTATGTGCTGGGCACACGACGATGTGCTTTCTCATCCTTTACCTTGTTTAACTTTCACAACTACCCTTTGTTGTTAGAAATACTATCCCCAGCCTCAGCTATAAAGAGCATAAAGCTTAGAAAGGCAGAGTAACTAACAACTTAACAAATTACTCATAAGTACTTAGCTCCTCAAGTAATTCCCTAGAAAAGTGGAATGTATACAGTATTGATATAGCTGGGGATAGCTACAGCTGGGACCATAGATATGAGAAATAACTAGCCATGCATGACAGGACAATCATTATTTTAACATAAAAGGAGAGACAAGAAAGATACGGGATCGTCGTGGACTGGGTGGTCCATGAAGCTGAAACACCAAAGGATGAAGACATGGCTGTTGGTTGTTGGCTATTGGGAAGGAGATTAAAGAACACACTCCCAGCAGTGAGTGGTGGTGAATGGAGGCCTAGAATCAGAAATTAAATATAATTGGGGAGCCTAAGTAAAGCACACCGTGGGGGTAATGACCTCTAGGAGTGAGGAGTCTGAGCATAATGCTGTACGTGAAGGAGCACCCAGACACACTGGGAATGAAAGAACTGGGGAACAGACTCTGGTGGGCGTGACAGTAGAGTTTGCTGGATATGGTCAGTTTGGGCTGTGGGGCGCTCTGATTGTCTATGCACACCAAGATACTGGAACCCAGACCTCTGGGATCTGGGCCACACATAATTCTGACTATTCGGTCTGTAGAGGAGGAAATTAGATGATTATTCCTCATTCTTTGTAAAGCATAATTTGAAGTCAAGTCTATTAACATCAGGAAATCAAAATTCAAGTTTACAAAGAATGCAACAATCAAACTGTTTTAAAAAGTATGAGCATGTACATAAGACCTAAACACTGCATGATACAAGAGTGGTTAAGTGAATCATGGGGCAAGACTAGGTCAGTTAGGAGGTTACGACTGTGATCATGTTAGAGAACTGCTGTAGGAGTGGAGGTAAGGGGGTAGAGTCCAGAGCTACTTGCACTATAGGTACAATCCCCAGCACAGGGCAAACCCTGGACGTGAGAGGTGAGGGAGAAGCGGGTGTCAAGAACAATAAACACCTGAGTTTCTGGCTTGGGCAACTGAGTAGATAAAGATGTTATTTACTGAGATGGGCGAATGCCGAGGAGGATCCTGTGTGTGTGTGCGTGTGTGCGCGTGCGTGCATGTGTGTGCACATGCTTATGGGGGTGGGGATGATGAATCTAGCTTTCAACAGGCTGAGTCTGGCAACCGACCAAGGCCATTCAGCGAACAGTTGGCTATGTGGGTCTGAAGCTCAGGGGAGAGCTCTGAGCTAGCAACACAGGTTTAAAAATCAGTTAGCTTCTAGCTGGCGAGCGAAGGCACGGGAATGGCAATGGATGACGTCGCCCTGGAGGCCTGCACAGAGTGAGAAGGGAGGACAGGACAGAGGCTGAGGACCCCCATCATGGAACCGGCGGGGAGAAGAACACGGCCCACAGTGGAGACTGACAAGGAGCAGTCAAGTAGGAGGAAAATCAGGGCAGGGGGATTTGGGTCGCGAGCATCAGTTGGTGCCAGAGGTCAGGTCAGAGAAGAACTTAGCAGTATCCATGGTGCTCAGCAGCAGGACAGTCCCTGAGGACCTTGGAGGAGACCGTTCCCATGGGAGACTGATGACTGGAACAGCACAGCTGGCTTCAGGAGCCACGGGGAGGTGAGACCTGCAGCCGTGTTGTCTAAGAAGCTAAGCTGTAAAGGGGAAAGAGAGCTAAGGTAGCAGCGGAAGGGGAACAGGCCAGAGACTGTTGAGACAGGCAGACAGAAACATCTTCAAATGCTGTTGGGAAGAGGGAGCCGGCGGAAAGAATATAAAAGGCCTGGAATGGAATGGCTTAATGCCAAACGGATTTTGCTGTTGCTTGTGGGGAGCGGCTGAGCTGGAAATTGATCACAGGTGTAGGGCTGGAGCAAGACCAGCCTGGAGAACACAGAGCACCCCAGGTGAGCCAGGTGAACACGTTGTTAGGCAGAGGGGTCTCACCTGACACCAACCTGCCACGTGTATAAACACCCTGCAGTTGCTGGGCGGTTCTTTTCCTCCCCACCCTTGGAATTTCAAGAGCTGCGCAGGATGCAGCAGTTGTTGTTTTGTTTTTGTTGTATTTTGAGACAGGGTCTCAATACGAAGTTCAGACTGGCCTTGGACTCACTATGTAGCCCAGGCTGGTCTCCAATTTGAGTGTGCCTCCTGAGTGCTGGGATCACAGGTGTGTGCCACCACGCCCGGCTCAAAATGTTAACAGTGATGTTAGCACCTCTGGGTGGTGCAATCGGGAGCCCTCTGGATCTTCAAAAACAGGCTAACAGATGTTCAGTGAGATTTTAGTATTGTCTGCATTACTGCCACGAAATTCCCTCCAGTGTGTGCATTTACACATACACGGAGATTTGTTAAATCTCTTACACCCTCTTGCCTATTTCGGGTAGCAGAGCACAGCCGGAAGTGCCGCATTGATGACTAGGGGTGATAATCGGCACCCTGGATGGCCCAGTGATCCACACCCCCAGGAGCTTGGCCTGTGAACAAAACCCCTCCAGCCCAGAATCAAGGCTGTCCGTGTGATCAAAGAACACGGTACAAATGACGGGACAAAGGTGTGGTCCCAAAAAGCACTGCTACCTCAGCCTTAGCCCTTTGTATTTCAAACTCTGGAGAAAGCCAGATCCACGTTTAAAGACACTCAAGAAGTGCTGGCCGGGTGTGGTGGTGCACACCCATAATCCCAGCACCAGGGAGGCTGAGGCAGGAGGATCACTGTGAGTTTGAAGTCAGCATGGGCTATAAAGTGAGTTCAAGGCCAGCCTGAACTGCAGTGAAACCCTGTTTCAAAAGGATGAAAAAAAAAAAAAGCTGCTGTAGAAAAGCCCTCACGCAGAGAAACTAACGCCTTGGCCAAGACGCAGCACCAACTCACCCCTCTCGGGATGTGGATCCTACAACCCCTGGGCACTTGGAGGTGGCCCCAGCAGACACTAACCGCTTGCACAGCAAGTTCAGGAGACCTGTGCCAGAACCTCCAGCTGGGCTGCTCTTGGGTCCCCGACCCACAGAAATCTTGAGAAATGTTAAATGATCATTATTGATTTCAGCTGCTATGTTTTGAGGTGGTTTGTTACACAACAATGAACTATCCGCGCCTTACACAGTCCGAATAAAGCAGTGTTTAAAAACGTGTGTACCAGTTGTGTGTGAGATTGAATGCTCAGATATCCCTCTGCGGGAGGGGCACCCCCTCCTTCTCACTCTCTCTGTCTCTCTCTCTCTCACACGCACTGACGACCCCTACCGTGTAGATAATTCTTAGTGTGTGAACACCACGCATGACTCAAGGAGGAGTCAAGTATTGTGCAGTTTCTCAGAAGCTATAGTTTCGGGAGTAAACTTGAACAGTTTCAAATTGTGTAATAAATGACATTCCATTGCCATGACAACTACTATTTAATCATGCCTGTTCACATGAACTTTTAGCCTGTGGGAGTTTAGGTTCTCCTAGCTCACATGGGAAAGCAAATTATGTTAGGTTTTTTTTTTTTTATCATAAAACAATTGGAGTTGGACGAGGGATGGCTGGGTGCTGACTCCAAGAATCACTGAACCACGAATTCAGCACATAGGTTTATCAAACCTGCTAAGGTCAGGGGTCAGCTCTCTCTTATTTTGCTCTCCATTGTCAGCACAGTATCTCGTACAAAACACTGATTTACTAGTCTGTTGAATAAATAGCAAATTTTTTTGTTATCATTTTCTTTTTGAGAAAGAGTCTCACTATGCAGTTCAGGCTGGCCATGAGCTCACTTCGTAGTAGCTCAGGCTGGTCTCAAACTCGAAATAATCCTCCTGCCTCAGGCTCCCAAGTGCTGGATTATAGGCATACACCACCAAGCAATTGTTAATTGGCTGTTGTGGCACACTCTGGGAAGCTGAGGCAGGAGGACTGCAAGTTCGAACCCAGTCTGGGGAACTTAGTGACTTCACAAGATCCTGTCTCAAAACAAGAAATTAAAAAAGGAGAGGGACTGGGAATATAACGGTAAATATAAATCCCCAGTTTCACCCCTCCACGCACACAATGGTTGAATAAATAGAAATTCCATCCCTCTCCCTCTCCCCTTATTCATCTCAGAGAGCTTCATAAGATCCCCTTGGAAGGTTCCGCAGAGGGAAGGCGAGGCATTTCCTGGGTGTAGCAGTCTCTCCTGGCCCTGCCCCCTTGCCATCCCCTGGGGAAGTAGAACTGGAGGAGGAGGAACTGGGTTCCTCTCAGTGACCCCTCTCCCTTCCTTGAGCACCCATGGAGGTTCATGCTGACAATGGCCAGACTTGGGGATGTCAGGAACATCTGATCAGACTCAAGTGAGACCCATTCTTGACCGATAAGATCCTGCAGCTTTCGTTTGGGGTCAGGGGTTGAACCTGGCAGCGGGTAGGCGCTCTGGGTACCCAAGAAGCGTGGCCTCGTCTCCTTCCCGGTCCTCCTCGGGGAGGCGAATCCTCCCTCTGGGCAGTCAGTGGACTGTGCCCAGTCCCCGTTATCCTGCACGTTTCCAGGCTAACTCTTCCACCTCCACATTTGGGCCACCGCAGGGCGAGGATGCCACGTGCCTGGCCAGACAGCGACATTCCTGGCTCGCCCTGGGTGCTCTCTGAGCTTGTCACCTGGACCCGATGACAAGAGACAGGAATTGTTGCTGCCGACCTCGTGGGACAGGGAGCTCTGGTGGGTGAGAGGGAGGGCTGAGAGGGTGCCACAGACAGACTCTGGGGGCCACCAGCAGCTCTGCGACTTCCCTGATGACTTGCGGATAAGCCCGGGAGATGGATGGCTGGAGACTGGCAGGGCCACGTGGCCTGGAGTTGGCAGACCAGGGACACCAGGCTCCCCGCTGCTGGAATACTTGCAGCAACAGCACTTGTTTCTGAAACCAGATACCTTATGACAACCAGCTCTTGGCTCTCTGTTTATAAATGACGGAGGCAGCCGGTCCCGGGAGAGGACAACCTGACACAGGAATTGAAACAACTGCGTGTCCAGGCCGGCCCCAGGGCTGCGGGGTGGGGAAAGAGCGTCCCTGCTGCTCTGAGCTGCGTCTCTGTGGAGCACGTTCCGAGCCCACAGATGCCCTGCACGCACTTCCCCCGCTACGCTACCAAAAGTTTTATTATTTTTTTCAAAGAATTGTCAAACTACATTAATTACTTTTTTAAAACTTTGTGACCTTGGCGAGTAAGCTGGACAATTATTTTTACTCCCAGGTTGCCGGGAGGGAACAGAAAGAGCAGGTGTGATGCGCAGAAGCCCCGCATGGGTTCACGTGCTGTCATAAGCGTGGAGGGCTCCTGACTGGGTCACGGGCTTTCCAGGAACCCCACACCCCCATGTGGGCCAAAGACGGTGCCCACTGCCTCCTTTTTCGGTATGTACCAAGTGCTTCAGGCCTGGTACCCCTAAACCCACTGAGAACCCCAGGAATCGGTGTGGTCCCTCCACTTCACAGACGCAGCCCTGGGCGCCCCCATGAAACAGGAGCGATTCCTCTCAGGTGGAAAGTGGCAGTGCTGGGATTTTAATCTTGGTGTCAAAACGCCTCATGTGCCCCTCGTGGGTCATTCAGAGACCTGGGAATTCCCTCTGCAACCCCCTCTTAGCACCTGGGCAGGCTGGGGCAGATCCGGGCTCCTCGGCTCCTTTCTGAGTCTCCCTGGCTCCGGCTCCGTGAGTTCCCGCGATGAGATCCGGAGCAGGCGGGAGAAATGCAAACAATGCGCCTTTGACTTTTCAAAGCCACTTGGCAGGTTAGTGATTGATCATTTTATGAAGGCAGAGGAGAATAAAAACAAAATTTGGGAACAAGTGACTTCCCAAGGAGAAAGGGGACCAGTCCGGGCTGTGTTGTTTATTTACACAGGAGGGCAGATGGAATTCGTCTCCCGAATGCCTAGGGCAAGGGCCCCTGATCCTCTGAATTCCTCCTCTGTCTTGTCACGAGGCAGGGTGTCTTGTAAAATCAAGAAAGGGCTTCAGTGTCCACTGCCAACTCCCCATCCCTCACTCTTCCCCGCATCCAGGAGCCCAGGCATCAGAAAGCAAAGGCCACCGCCTCTCTAGCAGACCTCCCTGCTACGCGTTCCAACAGTCAGAGGGTTCCCGCCAGACCGACTTCATGCTTTTGTGCATAACACACTTACCAAGCATTCTACTTGTGAGTTAGTGTGTTATATACACATATGTATTTATCTATGCATATACATAGTATGCATATATACATTAGCCAGTATTGTATACAAATAATAACAGATGATTAGTTAATATTTCCTGACACTTTCTATGCCCCCAGAGAACCTTTTTAAAAATTTAGGTTACAACTAATCTCAACCTGATACCACCCTTGTGAGGTAGGTATTTCTAGTCCTCCACTTACAGATCACTGAGTTTCCCCCAAAGTCAGACCCAGCTGGAAAATAATCAGCCTTGACAACTAGAGATGAAAACCCCTAGCCCAATCAGCGTGTCCTGGCCTGCCCTGGCGTCACTCTTCTCTAGCTCAGTGGCTGCTCCGCGAGGTAAGGCCAGGCCGACTGGGCTGCCCTTTCTGATCTCCAGTTTGCAACGCTGATTATCTCACAGCTAGATCTTTTCTGGGGCAGAGGGAGGATTATGGGGCACACAGAGGTAAAACAGCCTGGCCAACTTGTAGGGTTGAGGCCAGTCTGCCTGAGAACCATCAGTCTGTCACCCATCAGAGGACCCCATTCCCACAAAGACAAGGAAGCCTGATGCTGTAGCTTGGATTGAGTGTCCCCCAAAGAGTTAAAGACCTGGTTGCCAGGGAGATGCCACTGGGAGGTTGTAAAACTCCGACAGGCAGCTGAGTGTGGTAGAGATATTATAGGCCATCAGACAGGGCTAGGCCCTTGAGAAACTCAATACAAAAGATGCAAATACATTACACCTGTGTCTAGAGGCATGTCTATTGGAGGCCAGGGCTTGAGATAAAGAAAGAATGACCAGGCCTACTGCCTCCCTGAGGGATGAGATTAGTGGTATCATCTGGTGGGTGACCACGACACCCCCCGCCCCAACCTATCCCTTCCTGAAAATTCTTTGTTCTTTCCATGTGCACTTGCTACATGAACTTTTTCCCCATTGGATCAATATTACCTAAGGGGCAACACTTGTAACCTTATTGGTTAATTATAGTCTTATCCCATGTTGTACTACTTTGTGATTCTGTACCCGCCCCATGATTTTGCTCTATGATATTTCCTCTAGAAAGTGGGGTCTGCGGAAACTCACTTGAACCCTCTCCTGTCTCTCTCAGAAGCTGTTTCCCTCTCAACAAAATTTCCTACTGTAAACCTCCATTGTTTTTGAGAATTTATTGTTTGATTCTGGGGACATCTAACAGGTTGAGAGTTACATTTATTTTCCGTGTCAGACCCTTCCAGAGGTGGCGCCTCGTTGGAGGTCCTTGGTCACTGGGACTGTGTCCCGAGATGGACCGTGGGACCCCAGTGCCTTCCTCTCTTCTTTGCTCCCTGGCTCATGATATAAGCTGTGCTCTGCTCTTGCCCCGTCCTTGATGTGCTGCTTCGTCACTGGTCCAAAGCAATGGGGCCGGCCGAGCCTCCAAGACTGTGAGCCAAAACGAACCTTTTCTACTGAAAAGTTGATGATCCCAGGGTGTTTTTTTGTAGTGATGGAAGGCTGGCAGGCCTCGCAGGCAGAAAAGGTATGGACAGAGGTCTGGGAGTGCAGTGGTGGGTGAGCCATCAGCCTGCCAGACGCCGTTGGGGAGAAACTCTCACTGGGGAGAGGGCCGGTGAACAGAGAGCTCGTCTCAGACATGAAGATAATTACTCTCCTGCCAGTGTGACCAGTGTGCTCGGAGTCTCCTGTGGGACTGGCGGGATGCCAGTGACAGCTGCTGTAGCCTCAGCCATGGTAGCAATGATCTTGTCTGTCTGTCCGCCCACCTGTTCTTTCTTTCATGATTTCTTTCTCATTCAGTACTGGGGATTAAACCCATGGCCTTTGCATTCACCTACTAAGCCTTTTAACCATTTTTTAGATTTAGAGACAGCGTCACGCTAAATCACGAAATTGCCCAGGCTGTGCTTGAACTTGCAGTCCTCCTGCTTCAGCCTCTCAGAGCGCTGGGATTACAGCCGTGCACCCCCACACCCTGTGGTGGGTAATAATCCTGATGCAATGCTTGAATGTCCGGGGCTGTGGCAGGGACCCACAGGATCGGCACAACTCCTTGAAAAGTGAAGTCTAAGCTTTTCAGGCCCACTCTGTGCTGGCCGCAGTCCGTGTCATGTTGTTTAAGCCACTCCCCAATTCCGGAGGTGGCTCTTCTCCTCCTTAGGCAGACGAGGAAACTCAGGCGCACAGGTCTCATGGAACTTGTGCCCATCATGGCCTGGTTAGGATAGCTTGGCATGAACTTCCTGCATTATTTATCTCGTTACCATTTTTAATTAATATCTTTCCAAAACACGCTTCCCCTCTGCCTTCTTTAGAATGCAGCACAACCCAGTGACGTTTTTTCTTGTCATCCCAAGGCCATCACCGTGCACACAAGCCATGGTCTGCAGTGTGTGCTTGCACACAGGGAAAAGGCCCTCGTGGCCTTGAGTGGTCACTGGCTGGCCTGATCTGCCTCCCCAGAGGTGCTTTCGAGGATTGTTAAGTTTTATGGGTTGATGGGGTTTTATGGCCCTTTAACTAGCGCAGTCTGTTCTTGTCCTCAGAATTGTTTTCTTCCAGATTCTCACCTTGTGACCTTCTTTGTTCTCTGTCATCACTTGTTGAAGCCAAGTGTCTCTACGTCTGTTTGTGTAGCTTTTGCCCGTCCCAACTAGCGCTTGCCTAGTGTCTATTTGCTGTTTATGGTGGAAAGCAATGAAGGTTCCCCAAGGAAGTCAAAGACTGTGTCTAAAGAAACCAGGCATGATCTGCGCAGGCCCTGGGACCACTCTTTAGATTGGGCTGCTCCTGTCCGACGGGACCGTGTCAGGCTGGGGGAGTGGGATTCTCACAGTGTGACTCGCACAGACTCACACAGACTCCGTAACGTGGATTAGAAGCCAGGACCTCTTCTTGCTTAGCTTCCTGCCTGCCCCACTGGGTTAGTTTGCAACACGGGGACAATGATCGGACACTGGTGGCTGTCACATTTGACTTCCATGGGACCTATTGGATGAGACAGGGTTGAAAAGATCCTTGGAAGCAGGGTCAATAAATTGAAAGAGCCCTCAATGACTTCCTCGGCTCACAGACCCTGAGACAGCTTTTGGGGATACTAAAGGCCTTTGAAAATGGGTTGTTTTTGTGGAGGACACTAAAACTGAAAATTATCATATGGCCCCTTCACATCACAGCAGTCATTAGCTTGTCCTTCTTTCATCCATTTGTATGCCAGCTATCAAGCAGCTTGGCCTTTAAGATTAAAATGAAATAGCCTCAAGCCCATCTCGGCCTCTTCCCCTCACTCCTATTTTCCCATGGATTTGGGTGAGGGGAGCGTGAATTTTTTTCTCTTCTCCTGGGCTCTGAGCACTGGTTCTGCAGAATTACAGTGGTTCTGTGGATGTCCCGAACCTCTCTCTGGCTTCATCCTTAGTATACAACACGCCTGCATTTCTGTGGCCTCCCATCTCCCATGCCGGGTGTCTGAGCAGCTCTTGAGGAAGACTGAGGAGAACGGCAGGAGACAGTTCCATCGGCCGCCACCAACCACAGGTGTGAACACTACACTGCCTGTCCTAAAGGTCCCCTGGCCATTTCCACTTGCTCAGAACCACACTGAGGTTATTGGCTTTCTCTCCTTTCCTTCCTATCCCACATTCCAGTGTATTTTTTATGCTGAGCAAACAATTCTCTTCTCTCCAGCCCCCATCTTGCCAGATAACATTCCATCCTTCCATTACATATTCATTCATTCGTTTATCCATTTATTCATCTGTTCTGCACTGATGAAGCAATATCCACTACGAGGCACCATGCCAAGCACCGCTGAGGATACAGAGGTGGACTGGACGTGGATCCTGAGCCTGCACTGCTGACAATCCAGGACAGCAGGTAAGACACGCTCTGGGTAGCAAGAACCTTAGTTACAATGTGCTAAGAAACCCAAGTGTGTGGGAAGAGAGGCCATGCTGCAGAGGACCAGATGGACCTGGTTCCGAAGGGCTTCCCGGGTCCTTCCTGGAAGGGGCACAAAGGCCTGAGGTCCGAGATCCAAAGGGACTGAGGGGTGGCAGGAAGGACCTTGGTACCAGGGTTATAGTAAGTAAAGAAGAGATTAAGTATCTGAAAGCCCTAGATTAATCTTTCTTCCTCCTTTCCTCCACTTTCAAATTCTGACTCTTATCAGGTGGGGCTATAGCACAGGTAAGAAGGGATGTGGCCTCTGCCCTGGGCAGCATGGCTCCTTTGATAATAGTGATGGCTAAGGTCACATCTCTAATTCTCCACATGTAACTGTTAGAGGATGTATCTTGCACATAGTAGGTGCTTAATGACTATCTGCTATATGAACAGATGGTAAAGAGGAATGACGATGGATTGGTGTCATGAGTGAGCTATGCCATTACTACAGACTGACATTTTTGTGCTTTTTCTTAATGTCAGAATTGTCGAGTATCAGTGGGAAGAAATTCCACCAGTTTCATCAATTCGACTTCACTGAGCACTTCGGATTTCACCTGGAGTCCTGACCACAGCAATTTCAAGTATTTTGTTTCATTCTAATCTTAGTTATAGCTATTAACATTCAAACCACACATTGCACTTCACACAACTATATAAGGTTATGGAAGCTGAAAGGGGGATTTAAAGAGGCGAAGCCTAGAGTCAGTGCAGGTGGTCAGGCCAAAGAACCCAGCACCAGAGTATAATATAACCCCTTTATACTAACAGAGGAGCTGCAGGGAGAAATGAGACAAATCACTA
Source organism: Dasyprocta punctata (assembly GCA_004363535.1). Taxonomy (NCBI): domain Eukaryota; kingdom Metazoa; phylum Chordata; class Mammalia; order Rodentia; family Dasyproctidae; genus Dasyprocta; species Dasyprocta punctata. The sequence continues at coordinate 23,660 of RJWM01026644.1, forward strand.
ACTTCTAATGACATCAAAGCTACAAAAATCATATGAAAGAAACAATATCCTATTAAAAGTCTTAAATCAGAGCTGAACAAATGGAAAGCTATCCCACATTGTTGGCTAGAAAGTTTAATACAAGAAAATATAATACCAGTCTAGTTAGACTCTCCACGGCTCCTAGGTCTTCTGAAAGACTAGAGAGCTTTGCATGATATGAAAACGCCCACAGAGCCTCTGCACCCGAGCCGGCACAGGACCGGGACAGATTAGGTGACCAGGATGCGGGGACAGACGGGAGCACTCCGAAGAGGCACGCTGGCTGTGTGCCGGGGCTACACGACCAGGAGGGCATTTTCTGTTGAAAATGCATGCTGGCTGTCTGACTGGAGAGATGAAGCCGACCTCCTTAATCACTGCATTTATAAACAAATTCTGGATTAATTAAAGACCTAAATGTAAAAATAACAAAACAAAACATTAAGATCTAGGAAAGCCATGTATACTCTAGGGGATGGCAGTACCTCTTAAACTAAGACCAAGCTATAAATGAAAAAACAGACAAGTGTGGCTACACTAAATTAGAAACAAATGTATAAAAAAAAATACTGCAAATGAGACAAAAGGCAGATGTTAAATTTGGAGAAGATTACATATGATAGGTGAAAGATTAAACCCATAATGAAATTCTGAATAAAATGAGCATTTCGGTAGAAAAACAGAAGAATAAATCCAAGTAGAAAATAGAAGAATCTAAGTGATTAATATACAAAAACTCAGTATTAATGTAGAAATTGCAAAATAAATAATGAGATAGTGCAGTTAGAGGGAATTGGGAAACAGTGGAAGCTTTGACTAATACCTTATGAATGAAAATTTAAATTGTCCACTTTAAAATTTCTCTTTAAGGAGCCAGGTGTGGTGGCACATGCCTGTAATCTCAGCACTCGGGAGGCTGAGGCAGGAGGATTATCACGAGTTCCAGGCCAGCCTGGGCTACAGAGTGAGTTCAGGGATAGTCAGAACTATACAGCAAGACCCTGTCTCAAAAAAACCAATCAATCAATCAATCAATCAATCAATCATTTTCTTTAAGGATAAGAATGCGATGTGAAATATCTGTTACAAGTTAAGCGGGCACGTAACCCCCGACCCAGCAACCTCACCGCCACGCCTGCATCTTGTAGACTTGACAGCCTCAGCACGGAAGGCCCGGCCACCTGAGGGTTAAGTGAGCGAGGCCCTCAGGGCCTATGCAGTGCCCTGGCGTTGGCTCATGCATGCGCATAGAGGCTAAACCCAGGGAACAAGGCCACAGCCTCTCAGTGGACAAAGGAGCGAACAAGTAGGGTGGACACGTGGAACACTGGGCGGGCATTAAGGAGAGTGCGTCGCCTCTGTGTTGACTTGGAGGGATGGCTGGAGTCAGTAAAATAAGAAAGGTGCAGTGCGGAGAAATGCGTAGAGCAAGATCTACCTGTGTGAAATGGGCTATGCCCCATGTTTGGATCAGCAGGAAAAAGGGTGTTAGAGGACACACGTCAAGGAGAATGGGGGATAAGGCCAATCAGCCAGACCAGCACAGACCGCAGCAGTCTACATCAGTCTAGACCTGCAGAGACTAGACCAAACCAGAGCAGACTGATCACACCAAACCAATCCAGACCAGCCCCAACCAGTCTATTCACTCTTCCCATGCCCAGGGTGAAGCAACATGGATGACATTATGTTACAAATGTGTGTGTGTGTGTAAATGTATGTGATGTTGGATATGATGATGGTGATCACTAAATTATTGGTGGTAACGGTTCAGTGGGGTGGGACCTTGGGAGGTGACTTTTATTTTCTTGAACTTTTCGTATTACATTTTTTTTTTAAAAAATAGAGTATGTATTATTTACATAATTAGGAAAAAATTGGAAAGTATTTTTCACTGTTGGAAAAATGATTTCTGAAAAAAGGCAAAGCGAGAGAAGAAACCACTTCATCCTGCAAGTTAGCAGCATGCTGGCCCAGGCGGCTTTCCTGCACCACACTCCCATAGGCCCTTCTAGCCCTGAGCCCGCCCTGGGGAACAGAGGCCACGACCGCCACAACGCCACTGCCCTGTGTGCACAGCGCCTCTGGACTCCAAACAGGTCACACAGCACATCCTCTAGGACACTGGCTTCTGCCTTGGGCCTCTTCTCAGGCCTTTGTGGAGGGAAGGAGGCAGGGAGAGGGGGAAGGAGCAGGCAGGTCCTCATTCAGGGCAAAGGGTCCTGCAGAAAAGCCAGCTCAGGGCTTCAGCTGCCCTGCAATTCAGGCACATGTGTTCGTCAGAGATGATGAAGACACCTGTCAGTGCCCTGCTGCCTGTAAGACCCCTGGACCCAACATGTGGACAAAATTGCTGTCTGTGGGCCACACACAAAGATTGTGACTGTGCAGGAGACTCGGGAAAACAGGTGGACTGGCATCCGCCACGTCATCCATCCAGTGGCTCCTCAGACATCTACTGAGCCACCGCTATGGGCGGGACAATTGGCTCCAGGCGGCATGGGCACAGAGCCAGGGACAGGGTCCTGGCCCCCCAGAACGGAAAGCTCGTGTGGGGACGGGAGGTGCTCGGACCAGCCAAGGCAGGAGAAGCTCACAGGAGGAAGTGCGGTCCAGGAGGAAGTGTCTGGGGACCTCAGGGACAGCTTCGCAGAGGGCTGCCAGCCCTGACTTAATCTACACCCTCTGATGGAGACCTTATACTTAGGATAGGTGGTGGTGGTGCGGTTATCTATAATCTGTAAGTGAGTAGACTACTCTGGGCTGCTAGAGGAAGGGCCAGCTAACCTCTTCTGTAAAGGACTAGACTGTAAGTGCTGTCGTAGTTCTTCATCCTCCTCTTTGTTGCAAGCCTTTAAAAATGTAAAAACCATTCTAAGCTCACAGCCTTCGCAAAAAATGAGCCAAAGACCAGACCTGGTCTGTAGCTGGGGTTTCCAGTCTCTGTTCTAGAGAATTACCAGAAGGCAGGTATCAGTATTATTAACAGGCTTGGTGTGCACTTTGGCTACTCTAGCTATATATTTCTCACAATACTCAGTGGGTCAAGTGCTATTATGATACTTTATAAAGGTGGGGAATTGAGGCTCAGAGAGGTTAAGTAAGTTTCTCAAAGCCTCTCAGACAGCAAGTGGCAGAGGCTGGATTTGAACTGACATCTGTTTCATTCACACACTCTCTCCTAACCTCTGTGTCACACCAGCCTTGGCTTTGCCATGTGCAGACACCAGGAGCCTGGGATGATGCTTTTCCTTCTGATGGGGCCAAAGAACAACTGTGTAACTAATGGAAAACGTGGGAAGAAATCAAACGGAGATGAGAGGTTTGACCAATTCTGGCTTTGCCATGTCTTTCCTGGATTCCAGGTCCTTGTGTGTCTTAGAATCTTCATTTGATCACCTCTGAAATCAAGGTCACTGGTGATACCTATTTCCATGCTGTCTCTTTCACCTCGAGTATCACAGAGGGCTCTTTCCAGGTATTTATCAATTCAATACACACATAGCTCCACCCCGACAAGAGCCTGACCTGTGTAAAAGACTACATATGATTACTCTTTCTTCAAAAGAATGGGAAAACAGCTACTAGCTCTGGGAATTTAAAAAAAAATGTTATCAGTTTCAAACTTGGGAAGTTAGGGGGCCTGCACGACTGGTGTGGACCCCAGGAGGAGAAAGAAATGGGCTTCTTGGGAGCCCACCCAGCCGGGCCTGAGCGCCTCCAACTACGAGACAAGTAAGACTGCCTTCCGGGGGCCTGCGCAACCGGCGTGGACCCCAGGAAGAGAAACATGTGCCCCCACCACGTACGCCTACCGGTGCACGGGCTAAGAATCAAGGACAACGCCCCCCGCCACACGCCCCCCGTAAAGCAACCTGCTTGTTGGGAAGTCTGGCTACATTGATAGCAACTAAGGTACATAAAACAACCAAATGCTAGTATTGTTTTGTTCATTTTGCAGGCCTGGGGCTGGCAGCCTGAGCATCTTTTTGGAAGATGACAATATGCAATGTAGCAAAAATGGGGGACTCTCTTCTGTCTTGTCTTTGAGGCCCAATATTGTTCTCGCTGTTTTGCTTTATTCTGATTAATTTTTTTGGCCTTATTTTATACTCTGTTTTTATTGGT
>RJWM01026645.1:0-27798 GCA_004363535.1 Dasyprocta punctata
CCAGTTTCCCATAGGCAGTTAACATCATTTCACTTTTTCTCTTTGACATTAAGCCAGAATTTAACCACCAAGGATTTCATCATATGTGCATGCTTATATCCTTTTACATCAGGATGCTTTGCTCATTTACTTCTATTTTTAATTCATGGAAGGAAATGAGACTATGGCCTGGCATAGTGTGATCAATGAAAATGAATTGCCAAGGTCTATTGAAGACTATAAATTCCTCTGTTTACTTCTCATGAGACATTGAAAATACAATAATTTTGACACAATATTAGTATTACTTAAATACATGTGCAATTATGTGTATTAATTTTAGAAGAATAGTGTATTTTAACTTAATTTTTGGAATGAAAAAATGTTATTTTACATTTCCTAGTGGATTTTATTATTTTAAAAATTATTTCAAATAAAAATTTAATTATGTGATATTCATAATTTCTCATTGACATTTTATGGTTAATAGTATTGACTTTAAATAATGATAATGCAAACTCTTTTTTAAGCCTTGTACATGTTACAGCTTGATAGGAACAAAGTAGTAATAAAAAAGAGTGAAAGTACTTATTTTTAGAGCAATAAAGGAATTTTTCCGTTGTTAATATAAATTTTAAAGTAATTATAGATACTATAATTATAAATATTTCAACATATGTAGTATCAGTTTTTGTCTGAACAAAATAATCTGAGACAAATAATTATAACCTATTTTTGAGGTCTCTAATTTTTAACAGCTTAATTTACATTGTCTGATTCAATAGGACAAACATCTGTCTTATTTCCTTTTTATTAAAAATGGAAGGTTTTATTTAAAAGTGTTAAAATTTTGCCCAATAAAAGTATTTTAAAATGGTGGTGGAATATTAAGAAAATATATGCTTCTTAAATCATAGATATTTCCACGTTTCTTAATTTACATATACATAATTATTGCCTGAAATCAGTTTCCCTTTACTATGCTTTTCTTTTACTAAGAGTTAAATTCCACATATTTACTTAGGCATATGTAGTCATAAAAATGGTTTTATCATAATTAATATTAGTCCTTTTCCATTATTGTAAAAATTGATTTCTGTTGTGTGACCAAAATGGGTTCTCATTGTGTTAAGTAGAATTTGCCTAATATTCCTGAGTCTAAAAATCTGTTTTTTTGACCGTGTGCATGTCTATATTTTATTTGTAACTTGTATCTATGCTGTTAATTTTTAATTTAAAAAATAAATAACATCCTTCATATTTTTCTTTCACATATATATATTTTCTTCTAGTATGTCTCTTGGACCTCTTTTGTGGTATATAAATAGTATTTGTATATATGTGAAATTTGTATTATCAAATAAATAACAAGTAAATTTTTTCATTTGCTTTTTGTCTTTCATGTCGAAGATCATATCTCTATTGGGACATAAATAATTTATGGGTTTTTTTTGCTATTTTATAGTTTTATTTAATATTTTGAGGTATTTAAATTTACTGTAGATTTGGTCTTTCTTATTGTGTGGTCTATATACACATTTAAGATCAGTATCTTAGTATCTTTAATTTTTGGTGGACAACTAATTATGCCAACACCATTTATTAATCATTAAATCTTTCCCTGATTTGTGGTGAATTCTGTGACAATTTGAAACAGTATCCTTGAATGACTCTAAGATTTCAATTACTTTTATTGATTTATTTTTAATTCCTCAAAATGGTTATGTTTTCTCAGTTACTTTAGCTCAAATAAATGTAACTGTTCTAGAAATTTTTTTTTGTATATTTTGGAGCCAACATAAAATTCTAAAGCAAAATTTTGTTTATGACATTGGAAAAATTGAATCACTTTTATCTGACCCTTTTTTCCAAGTTTCTTCAGATAGTTCATATCATATTGCAAAATCCATCTTAATTATCATATATGCAGCAATGATTTCCATGACCTTTCTCCATACTTTTATTATTGACGTAAGTTGCACACACAGGCTTAATTTCAATATTATACCATAGTAGGCACGTTTCCATTACTGGGATAGAATATCTGACATAATCAATTTTAAGGAAGCTAGGGTATTTTTTGTTTTTTGTTTTGGCTCATCTTTTAAGAGTTTTCAGTTCATGGTTGCTGGTTCAAAGGCAGAAACAAACATAGAGGAAAGTCACACAACCTATGGTAGTGAGGAAGCAGAGACAGAGGGAAGGCCTGGAGCTGGAGAGTTACCTTCCAAAGGCATCCCTGGTGGGAGACCCCGCTCCTCTAAACCTCAGCTATCAATCCACTGATTAGCACTCCCATAATCCAATCGCCTTTGGAAAAATGAGAGTTTCAGGGCACATTTGTAGATCTGAATCATTACAGATAGTGAATAACAAGCTGTCATCCCTGGAAGTTAGAAACAGAACTTTTGGCAGAAGATACTAAAATAAAGTTTCTATAATTGAAAGGGTCATGAAGCAGGTAAGAATTCATTATGGACTGTCCAACAACTTCTCAAATTCGCTCACTTGGCTTACTATGCACTGCCCCACCTAGCTCTAAATGAACATCATGTTTTTGTAGTTCTAGCACAGTAGCCAACTGTGGATTTGACAGCAAGCCTCTATTTATCCTCTGGAGTACAGTCATAGTGTGCTTTTCAGAAAACCAGTATGACTAAATGATTAGTTTATGTCTTAAAACTCTTAAATGATTCACCAACATTTTAGGACTGAGAGTAACGCCATATAGCATGGGCTGTTATCTGATTACATATTCATTTTCATGTTGTATAACTCACAGATCTTTACCTTAGGTCATTGTAGCTGATGTCTTTAAAAAAAAAATCACACATTTTCACTTAAAACACCTTACATGTGTGGGTATTATTCTTAGGGATCCCCTTCTCCTTTGTATTAGTTTCTCTCATCCTTCAAATTTCTTGTCAAAATTTGTATTCTCAGATGCCTCATTTCAATGAACTCCTAGAATAGGTCAGATTCTATTGTGTGTCTACATGGCTTTGTGTGTGTGTGTTTGTGTGTGTGTATTTTCTTCTTTTATGTCATTTGATTAATATCTCCCTCACACACAATATGGGGGGCTATGCCTGTAGCTTGTAGTAGATACTAAATACCCTTTTGGTGACTAAGTGGGCCAAAATGAAAATATTTTTAAAAGCTTATTAAGCTCTGTCTGATATTGAACATTAAAGAAAAATTTAAAAAAAGGTAATCTAACAAATGGTTTTAGCATTTTCATGTTAAAATCTCAAATAAAAATATCCCATTCTTTGTTTTAGTCTTGTAATTTAAATCTTTTAAATTTGAAATTCATATGCTCAAAATGCCTTGTAAATTACTTGATAGCAAGATTGCCAGCAACTTATGAATATAATTTCTTTGATAAACTATTTTATTAACTCATTGATTGGTTTTATAGTTTTGGTGCTTCTGGAAGGTGTCAGAATTGAAAAGACCATTTTCTTCTATGTGGAGTTCCAGTATTCTCTTCACCAATATCATAGAATGCTCACAAATGGTTTTAAGGATCAAAGAAACTGCCTCAATGGAATAGCAAATTACAAAGTCAGAAAGAAGTTTGAGAGTTTTTATCTTCTTGTCATTCTAAATCATTTTACATACAGTTCTCGTGCTCATATTTCTGCCACCTCATTATTAAAGCAGTTTGAATTTTAGATGTGTTTTTTGATATTAGGAAAACCCTGCAGGAAAAAGAAGAGAAATATTGTGTTAAAAAAATAACAAGTAATTTCTTCAAAAGGCCAGAACATGACAGCACCATCTACTTGTTTTGTATCAAAACAAAGATTGTTTTTATATAAACCAAATTGTGTGAAAAATAAATACAGTGCTTACTGGGAAGATTATAGCTATGTAATTTTTAAATCTGGCACCAAAATATGCTACCTATTTGAAAAATGTGTCATTTTTATAATGAGTTTACATCAGTACCAAGTGTCAGACCAGTAGCTCTAGGGTGTGAAGATTTGTGTGTTCTATAGGATACGTATCCTATATAGGATACGTACTTTGTATCCTATTTTTGATCTTTAAAAACAAAGTGATGTGCTGTGTATGTGTTATCATTCCTTGGTCCCACTATTTCTGACGTCTTTCCTCACACATTTCTCAACAATAAAAGGATGACAGGAAAGAAAGCTTCTTTTCATCATCAAAAGTATTGTTACCACTACAAATGCTATGGGAAAAAATGGACTTCTTATACAAAGCTCTTATTTCCCAGATATTTACATTTTCTTCTCCTTTGCTTAGAGATAACAGATGGTTGGGTGGTGATTTGGGATGCTAATTAGCCTGCTGTGTTTTCAGCTAACCTTAGGTAGACTCAATCCTGTGAGGGCTGACTACTGCTATGCCATTTTAAAATGCTAGTAGAGAACCATTAAACACGCTTTAGTAATGAACTTTTTATAAACAATAAAGCCATGATTAACTCTAGGATAATAAAAACTTTATACTAGCAAGACAGTAATTAAATACACTGGCATTTGGAAAGGTGATTCTCAAGTTTCAGCCGAGCTTACTAACTAGTAGGTGTGAAAGTGATGAAAACTAGTAGTTTTACGTAGCTCATTCAATGTGATAGCATGGAGATAAAAAGGGAATGCCTACAGAAGCAGAAAAGGGTACAGATAAGAGATGGGAGATTTAGTCTCACTAGTCACCTTCAATAAAATATTAAAGCTGAAGAAAAAAGTTTACATAATATTCATTAAGGTATATAGGAAAGCACTATGATGAAATTCTCAAGTAGGGTTTCTTGTACTATAAAAAGGACTATTTTCATTCAAATAAAATATGCATGTTCTTAAAATGTTGCAAGAATCATAAATGGTATTCACATCCAGATATACTAAATAACACCAAATTTATTAATTGATAAATTAATTAATATTTTATAGAAAAGCATATTTAGATTTTAAGAAATTGTTGAATTTTAATGTTAAATATATTTTCCTGATCCTAAAATGATACTTAAATAAACTTATATAAGTTTTTTAAGAATTATGATTATTTACAATTTTGTTTGATCTGATGTGAGCTAACATTTAGATATGTAAAGTAGCTGCAAATGGATACTAACTGTAAGTGTAATGCCTAACTCATTCCTTAATTCTGAGATAATATATATGATTTCATGCCTGCCAGCATATGTATCTATCTAGGCACAGGAACAAAGAGAAGTAGCTAAAAGTAAAAGTAATGGAATTAAAGACCCAGGTTCTAATGCTGTTTCTACCATTTATTATGTTTACGAAATTCTACAAGTCCCTTAACTCCCTTTATGTTAAATTTCTGCAAGATATTTAATTCAACAGCGCTTCTGTGAAAAATAAGGGGATTCTTGTTTAATGTTAAGGATACAACCTATAACAGGTTATATACGCTACAGTTGATAATGAATATTATCATTGCCTTTAGAGGGAGACGTGAAAGAAATGAAGTCATTTGCAAACATACTACATATTCTAGTAGTTAAGCACAGATTAACACAATTTGTTTCCTAGGAAATTTATAAAACTTTTGCTGCTGCCATTTTCCAGTTTCTGTGCTGCATGCTTGTATTCTCTGAGAATTCAAAAGAGCTGAAATTTTTAAATATGCATCAATCATACTTGGGTTAGTAAAAACTTTCTGTGCACCAAGTCATCATGAAAACAGGATTTTTTTTAGTACAGTTATATTTGAACATACTGAGTTGCATTTGTAAAATGCAAATTTCCATGATAAAAAAGTTTTAAATCATTTCTTACATTGACATTCATATATTTTTCCTTGTGAGATTCATAAATCTTGTATAAAGTGTTATGTATCCACTAAGACACAAACCTATGGAATCATGTGGAAACAGTAAATAGCTTGCTTTTTTATAAATTTTCAGGATCCTAATTAAAAATTCAAAATGGTTTTGAATTGGCATTCATGTTTTGCCTACAGATACTTGATTAAAAGTGTTTAACTTCCAGTGGTTCATGTTTTATTCACAAATATAAGTGTGTTTCATATTTCAAGTTAGTTAACACAGAATGTCAAAATTGCAATTAGAAGTCTACGCTAAGTATTTTATTTTTCCAGGCCACTGTTTTCTCTATTTCAACATGTAATTAATTTGTTTTACAGATTTGATTTCTCTGTTTATTTGCTAAACTTTAGTAAAAATAGAGCTCAGAAACCCTAAATGACTATGGAACAAAATGATAAATTAAATAAATTATACCTCCCAAATTAATAAAATTAATACAGTTCGTAAGTATAATCGAGATATTTTCCTTCTAATGCAATACATTCTACTACATGTCGCTTCTTCATTGCAAATGTGTATGTGCATGCACTTTCATGAGAGTGCTTTTCCAGCCTCCTGAGGTAGTGCTTATTTGTCATACTCTTTTTTAATCTTATTCTTGCTATATTCTGGATCTTCAGAAAATTGTTCACTCTTCTCATATAAATTATTTGTTTACTCTACACCTCTCTACTCCCCATGACATATGTTTTCAGTAGTTTTGAAATTTTGGTCAAAGTGAAGCTCTTCAGAAATTCACTAACTTATTTCCCTACAGAAGGACAAAACAAGGGAACAGACTTAGGTTAATAGTTTATTCAGTTTGGGATTCTGAATTTGACAATAAAACCATGAAACAAGTTGAAGAGTATATCCCTTTCCAGTGAAATTAATCTCCAATTCTCTTTAACTTGTCCTTTTCAACAGAGTTAATATTATAAGAATATATAGTATACATGGCTTTACATTGTTTCCATATTTAGAACAAAATATATAAAACGTTCATAAATAAATGAATGAATTCTTGCTTTATGTTGTTTTAAAACGATCATCAATTTAACTGCCACTTACTTAGGGACTTGCTTTTCATGTGTGTGAGAATGAGTAAAATTTGGTCCTTGTCATTTGAGCATTTAAATCTAGTGTTCTCATGACACCGGAACAAGTTTTAGGCATATAGAAGACATAGAGATATTTGTGTGATGCATTCATTCTGACAATTAATGATGGTAGACTTGTCAGCAGAAATGCCAATTAGGAGAGTGCTACAAGAACCCAGGTAAGGTACCAAGATTCCTAGTACAGCAGCAGAAGTGTGATAAACAGAGGAAGATCTGACTAAGGGTATAGCTGAATTTCAATTTGTCTCATTTGTTTTATACCAGTACTGATAATGCTTATTGGTTTCTTGTTTGTTTCCCAAGGCAAATATATATTTTATCTTTTTTCCCCTTATATGCAAAATAATCTTTAGAAGTGTAGGATAAAAATTGTCTTATTCCCAGTTGTTTTGCTCATTTTTATTTTTAGCATTTTATTAGTAGTATCTAGTAGGATGATTTGACTTATTTTGGAAATTCTGGAGATACAGTAAAGTTGCAGTAGTAGTGCAGAAAATTTGGATTTCTCAAATGTTTACATTTGATCATATATACATAAACGTTTTCATACACACTGACACAGACATGCACACAAACATACATACAGTCACACAGAAACATTTTTCTAAACTGACTAGGTGCAATTTGTAGATAGGATGTCCTTTTAACTCACAGGTAGAAGAAATTTATCCTACAGAAACATTATATAATTATCAAAATCACTACTCTTCCATAATACTGCCATTCTATTCTTTAGCACCAAATTGTTATTTTCAGTCTATGATTTATTTTTGTTCATTTTTAACTCATTTGTTTACTTGATAGTTTGGATTTTTATTTATAAATTTCTAGATAAATTCACTGTTGCCTGGCTGTAATTGTTTTGAAGTAGTTTGAATTTTTTCCTAAGAGTTCATGTGTTACAAACTTTGTCCTAAGAGTCACAAGATTAAGAAACGAGGTCCAAAGGTACACCAATTTTTATACAACGACTCAACTTTATCCTTATTTACAGCAGAGTAGTACTTTATTGTGTATAAATGCCACATTTCCTTGATGCATTCATTGGTTGGAGATACACACTGCTTCCCAGATTTAGCTATTACAACTATGCTGCTATAAAGACAGGTATGCATGTACCATTATAATATGATGCTGTTAGCTATTTCATGTTAAGTAAAGTAAATTAGATATATAAATTTAAATATCATATTTTTCTTATATAAGAAACTCAAAATCTAGACCAAAAAGAAAAAAGAAAAATAGACACTAGAAAACAGAGCAATAGATCCTTTGCAAACTGGAAGGGTACCGAGAGATGGAGGGAGAGGGGCAGTGGAAGGAGGACAGGGAAAGTGGATGAAAAAGAATCACAGTGAGTGATGAATGTACACGTGCCAGTTCTCCACAAGGTCTCTCATCATTATGTGCTGCAAACATGTGCTAATCAAAATCAAAATTGAAAAAAAGAAAAGAACTGAAGCCTAGTTGAAGGTCTGAGTAACTGAGATGAAGCCAGCTTTTGGGAACCCTGAGTTTGTGGCTGCGGTCATGAGTTGGTTTTAATGATCTTGGTCTCTGAGTCACTCACTGACTTCCTGTCTGATGATGAAATATCTCATCCTCCCATGTGCCTCTGCTGTTGTGACATCATCCTGCTAAGTGGAGCCTGGCATCGTGCCCCTGAACCTCCAGAACTATGAGCTGAAGAAACTGCTTTTCTTTACAAAATTAATGTGACTTGGGTCATATTGTTACAGTAACAGAAAATGGGCTAATACACTGACTCTAAACAGAAAATGGTCACTCCCAACTCATTCCACACACAAAAAAATCTATCCTGTCAAGATGAAGCCCTGAGTTCTCTACACAGGACCATGAAATCAAACCAAACAATCACCTGGACAGAAATAATAGTTCAGTCTGTATGGAATGTACCAGCTTTAGGGAGGAACACTCCCCGTATCTATGTCCATGAGGCTAAATAAATATCCATATAAAAATGCCAATGCCTCAAGCCTACACAAGGAAAGTAAGAGAGGTAATTTCCTCAGTAATTCAACCTTTTACCATAGGAAAAATTTCCATGTGGAAAACAATATGTAAATGTACCCAAACTTTATTTTCTCTGTTTCTCTGAATTGTATCATAATAAAGCCAAAAACTCTTGCAAATGCAAGTAATAATTCTCCTATAACTAGATTTTATTCAGCATATTGTTGCATGAATAATTATACTTTAAACATGCACTTTATATAAATATGTTCTTTAATAGTAAAATACATCTTTACTGAAACTTGATACAACTACTCACATATTTATACAGAATATATCTTAAATAATTACAGTTTAAACATGCATTTCACATAATTTCTCTCTCTTGCAAAATATCTTTTCCATATAAAAGCGTGTTTGATATTCTTTCTCATAAAGTTATACATGAGTTTTTGCTTGGTTTTGTTTGTTTCTCAGGTGGGTAAAGGGAACTTATAGAAATGATTATAGTAAGAAATTAGTTTGTGTAAAATATGTTAATTGTGTTGTGTGTCATCTTATTAATATCATTTTAATATCTCACTGAGAAACTGGTCTTCTCAATCTTGATAGGTATGCACCTTGCTGACGGTTATGTTTCTTTGCATAAAATAAAGATGTTAAATATGATGCTTTAGAGTTATATAGGGTTTTATAGGGTTCAGAAAATTTAACTCATCGTTTTATGACTTAGTTGATTTATAATGCCAATGGAGAAAATTATCTTTTTAAAATCAACTTTCTGATACAGAAAAATAAAATATTTCACATAATTTCAGGTTTAAAAATACTTCACATAAATGGTGTTGAATTTTTTAGTATCTTGACTGTGGCAGTAGTTATATATACCCACACAGGTGACAAAACTGTGTAGAAACTAACAGGTACACAAAGACAAGTGAGTACAACTAAGATTGATTAAATCTGAATAAACCAGAGTGTTGTACAACTTGGTTATCACATTATACTGTAGCACTATAAAATGGTACTGTTAGGAGAAATGGGGCAAACTATGCAAGGAATAGTTCTGTAATACACCTTAAGATTTCATATGAATCTATAGTTCTCATAAAAATATTTTATATAAAAAAATTTCATGTTAGTTTTATATAATCTTGCCCGTTTCATGCAATTGAGAAAAAAATTTGACATCACATACATGTTCATTTTGCATCATTCTGAAGCTCATCTCCATGAAATTCATTAAACTAATTTAGTTTGTTGTGAAACCATAGGCAGATGAATTTCATAAACTATTTATATGCAATATCTGATTATTTAAAGTCAGTCATGACTGTTGTTTACCATATTCTGAAAAAAAATTGAAATGCTCTTTTGCCATTGGCAACCAAGGAATTCATTATGTGGTTAATTGGGCTTGATGTTGGGAGAAACTAATAGGCAAGAGCTTAACAATGAGCAAACAAATAACCTGCCTTAAAAATGAAACAAAGACCTTGACAAACATCTCACCAAAGAAGTTATATAGACGGCATGGAAACACTTACGAAGATGCTCCTCATCATACACCAGTAGGAAACACAAGTTAAAATGAGATATCACTACACCTATTAAAATGGTCAAAGTACTGACAACAGTGCTAATGAGACTGTGCAGAGCAATAGGAATTCTCAGAGGCTGGAATGTGTCTGAAAGTTAGAGAACTTTTGAGGCCATGGGTTTGATCTCCAGCCTTGAAAAAACAAACAAACAAACTCAGAAAAGTAAACAAAACTAAAAGGTTGTATTATTTGCCTCAAGTGGGAATGAAAAATTCTGTTACCATAATATTTGGAATACAGTTTAGTAGCTTTTTCTAGAACTAAACATACCCTTACCATATGACTCAGCATTATATTCCTTGGTATTTACTCAAACGGTCTGAAAACGTGTGTTTACACAAAATCCTGAGCACGAATGTTTACTGAAACTTTATTTATAATTGCCCAAATTTATAAGCTGGCAGTGTACTGCAGCAGGTGAATAGGAAATAAATTAGTACATCTGAAAAAGAAAGGTTTTTGATGCTTAAAAAACAATAACAACAACATAAACAACAAAACTACCAAGTCATAATTAGACATGGAGGGAATTGTAATGAGTATTACTGGGTGAAAGAAACTAAGCTTAAAAAAAAGTATCCTTTGCAATTCCAAACATACAACATCTGGTAAAGGAATACATATGCAGGCAATAAAAGATAAATAACTGCCGGGGGTTGAAGGTGCAAAAAGAGAGGAATAGGCAGAGCACAGATAATTTTTAGGAAAATGAAACTACTCTGTATGATGCCATAAAAATGGCTGCATAACATTATAAATTTGCATGAACTCATAGTGGTGATTGTGATGAGTCAGCATAAGCTTTTTAGTAGATTTCTCAGTATAGATTTATCAGCAAATGGTTCATTCTGTCTAGGAATTTTGAGAAAGAGAGGCTAAACTTGGATGGAGGTAAGGGTACCCTGTAAATCTTATCATCCTCTAATTTTACTATGAATTTAAAACTGCTCTGAAAATTAAAATCTTATTAAAAACTAGACATTGTCATTCATGTGTTTTAATCTCTCCACGGTTTTCTTTCAAACTTTTTGTTTTTCCGTGACTTTCACACTTTATTTCCAATCTGTTCTCCATGGCACAGCAAGAGAAATCCTTTTTTATAAAAACAAACTTATCCCCTTTCACTGTATGCCAAATCCCTTAACACTTCATGTGATTAAAAGCAGATCTACCATGAAGCATATGAAATCTAAGCATAAATATAGAGTACTCAGAAGACCTCGTGCTCATTCTTGGGCTGCAATTTTCTTTTATGCCTCTTTGGGTTTGTATTCTGTGCTGCCTATCGTTTTCACAGACTACTTCTTCTGTCTTATTTCTCTCTGTTGCTAATGGTATCATCCCAGTTCCTCATTCTCTTTTTAACTAAATAATTTTAATAGACAAATGATCATACCTTCTTTTGACGAAAAGGAAAAAATCTCCCTTGTATTTTCTACCTGTGATCCTGTAGTCTTACGTATACAAAAACCATTTCCTATTCCCTTTCCTTAAAATTTGAAGAGATCCTCCCTCCTATTTAAAGCTAATGGCCCAGAATTTTCTACTTCCTCCTCAAGCAAACTATTCTTTTCTTACCTGGAGTAAGATTTTCCTTCAGTTTCAATTTTTCTGTAATGTGTAAACATATTCAGGTTTGTCTTTTCTGAGATGATACAGAAGCTTTATATCAATACAACAACAACAAAAACTTCTTTGAACTCCTGTTCTTATCCAACAATTGACCCTGGTCTTGTGGACGTTTGTCATCTAATCTTCTGAAAAGAATGATGAACAGCACATGGGTCTTGTGTTCTTACCTCTTCCATTATTAAAAATTTATTTACAGGATCATAAATAAACGTTATTCTCCTAAATTGAACAGATTTTCAAAAAGAATCAGTCTTAGTCTCTTTCCTGCTGTTCTGTGGCCACTTCTTTCTTGAAACACTGCCATAGTCTCTGTGGCTTTGCAGAGTTCTGGTTTTTGTTCCTGGACTAAGGGTGCCTTTGTGTGACTATTGCATTGTTAAGCACCGAAATGTTCCCGTACTGTTTATTCTTCCCAAATTACTTTTAACAACCCCATTTACCTTCATAATATTAAATAGCATCCATATGTTCGTTCATTTATATAGCCATGGCACGTTGAACACCCACATTGTGAGATGCATTGTGTGTAGTACTAGGGATAAGATTAGAATGAAAGTGATGTTCATTAACCTGTAATCAAATTATCGTACAAGCAAATTACTAAATACAATCTGTGATCATTAATATTTAGTAAAAATAAACAACACTCAATCAATATACAAAACTTAGACCTGATAGAGTAAGGGATTCTTTTTCTTTTCTTTAAAGAGAATAATACAAAACAAAACAAAGCAGAACAAAGTGGATCAGAACAAAACAACACAAGCAACACAGGACTTCAAAACATGACAACAGGAAATCAGCAGTGGTTACCATAATGTCTCTTGCTTGTCTTTGAAATAGTTGTCCATTTGGGGGTCTTATACTTCAAATGCAATTGAATACTGAAGAGGGATTCATTTAATTTATTAATTTACTAAAAGTATCACTGGTTTGGCTAACAGCCAAAGAAAATGTCGAGACAATATAAAGGACTTTTAAATGTTTAGCTATGTATTTGGATTAATTTGGAATGATATCTTAATTTACTTTTGTGAAATTATGTTTTCAGTGGAATGTGTTAGGTGTATTGTTGATTAAAATTCTGAGTCTGACCATTGCCAAGAAATGTTTATGTCTTCCAAGTTAAGCCAGCCATATGTTTTCACTCCAAAATGTGAATTTTGAACAGAATTTAAATAGAGAAAATTGGAGTACTTTCATTACTATATAGCTATTGCTATACAACAGTTGAATTAATGGTGTTCTCTAAAACCCAGAGAAACTGTTTCCTATTTTTTTTCCTATGCCCATTTCTCTGTTGTCTGTTTTTCCTGACAGTTCTGTAAATTCTTCCACATAAGTCTTTATCATTTCCCTTTCAGATTTTTCTTTCAGACTCATTCAATTATGATTATTCATATGGAAAATAAAATTATATATATGTATAAATTATATGTATGTATGTATCTGTGGAGTTTTTTAATAAAAAGGTAGTCTTTTGTGGATGAAAAGAAAGACAGGAGTGAAACAAGATAAAATTAGGTCATAAGGTGGGATATTTAATACCAATTTTATTTTCTGTTTAGTTTAAGGATTATACCATCTTTCTAAAATCACAGTAGAGTAATTACTGCAAATGTTTAAACACAAGAGTTACATGATCAGAATCATATTTCTAAAATTGATCTGAATTCAGTTAGATAAATTCAGTGATGTGAGCAGGTGTGAATACAGGACTGTTTTTGAAGAAATTACATTCAAGGAGTGAGCACTGAGTTGGAGAAAGCAGGTAGAAAAGCAGAAGGATTTAGAAGGCAAAACTGACACATTGGTCTCTAACGGCAACACAAGAGAGAGGCACTTCTCTAGGATGACCTTTGGGTTTCTTGAAGCCCCTAAATGTCAAAAAAGGCTTTCAGGAAATAGTTGCTTAAATTTCTGGCTTATAAAACTGGCTGTTTGGAAATGACATTTCATAATGAAATAAGAAAAGAAAAAGGATGATAATTAGATTTAGATAAGGGCATATTTTGGGTTAGGCATTGAACTTCCTGAATTATTAATACTTCTGTCACAGCCAAAAAAGATCTGCAGTAGGCTTTGAGTATTAGTGTCTGAGCTCTGGGAAACAGCTTTGCAACTTACCACTAGCGAGGACTTTTTTTTTCCTATTGCAGTTGAGGCTTCCAAGGACCCTCAAGCTCCATGACTATTGAAAAAAAAAAGGAAAATAATTTTATCTTCACTTTCCCAAAGAATACATCCTTTTTCTCTTCCTTTTTTGCTTGTCTCAGTGAAATTCTTCACTATCCACTTAATCACCACAAGCTGTAATACATGTATCAGAATGATTTGTTGTTTTTTCTATGATTCTCATTTCAAAAACAATCAATAAGATTGTTCTGTCCCCATGCCATCCCATGATCCCTTGCATTTTTTATGCAATTGTGAAAATCAGATTTTGCCTTTCATCTAGAAGTTTAATATATTCCTAAGAATGATATGGATGCTATTTTAATGTCAGTCATTATTCTCTGTAGTTTTACAATTGTTATTAGTTTGCTATATTTAAATTTAATGAAGCATTTATTCTCAATCAAGAAGACCATTGAAATGATAAAATTCTGTAAGTCAGTGGTGCTAAATCAGGGTAATAAACTTTATTTTGTGTGAGATGAGAAATGACTGACTATATTTTCTATTTATTAATATTCTTTTATTCTGCCTTTATGATATTTATTAGTGAAGCAAATAAAAAAGATAGTAAAGCTTTCCCCATCTTTTCTATGAACTCTAGTGTTAAAGACTAAACTCCCTGGACAAAGGCAACATTATTTCTTCAGAAATTTATTTTTAAGTTCGTATACTAAAGTCAATGTATGGCTTAAAATAGTTATTTTGAATATTTAAACCGGAAATATGTAAATATTGTGCCTACATGAAGCAAGTTATTGTACAAATTCATAATATGCTTCACAAAATTCAGGTGATATTTCTTGCATTGTTTCTGGATTAAGTAGAATAACAAAGACAAACAAGCAAGAACAACTCATTTCTTGCGTAACTTTTTCAGTTTTCTCAAATAAAACCTGTTCTCCAAATTATTCATGAACTGAGCTAGGTTTTCCACCATCTTTCATATTTTAAACTTTAGATTTGATCCAGTGATTACTGTATTTAGGATAAAAAGTCAGTAAACACAGAAAAACATAGCTGAATCTCTGATGGAGTGTCTAAGAATGATTTAACTCTGTTAATTATACTACTATGCATTAAATTATAGAATTAGTGATGGTTTTATCCAGATTGTGATTTTATTTTGGTCATTTAGCCAGTAAGTCAGAGAATATATATCAAGTAGGAAAAGAAAGGGGCAGGGCACTTGCTACATGAAACGAGTAATGATGAAAGCAACATGTTTGGACCTGAAATGCAGTGTCCCTCCAAGTCAATACAATTTTCGCAGTGAATATAATCCTTCCCAAAACTGGAAAAATGTATTAAAAATACTGCTGATTTTTTCATTTCAGAAACATAACCTAACAACTTCCATGACCATAAAAAACCAGATATCTTTCAAAATTAAATTTTTAAAATATCAGTTTCAATCTTTTCATTATAATGTAAATGCAAATAGAAAAATGCATTTAAATGGACACATTTAGGTTGATAAATTCAGCTTTTATCATCTTTTTGTGAATTGATTTTGACCCACCAAGTATTTTGTTTTCGAGGATTAGGTTTTATATAAATGTGTTTTATATCACCTCAGGTAGTTTATTCTATATATATATTTATCATTAAATTGAAAGTCAAGTTGAGAATTGTACTTTTAAGAAGACAATCTAGTGAACATAGTTTTCTCATTCTGAAAAAGTAAATCATTACTTTCAAGAAAAGGGCCTGAGGTAGTCAGTGATCACTCTTCTCATTTCCTTTTTGGTAATTAAACTAAGAAAATTTTCATCCTATTTCCTAATGAGTACATACCTGTGTCTAATTCTAGAGCAACATTCAGCAAACCAGGACCAAACTGAGCTTGCTGCCTTTTTTTATAAATAAAATTTTATGAGAAAATACCACACCTCTTGTCTTCATATTGTCTATGTCTGATTTTATGCTTCAACATCAGAACTGAATCATTGTCACAGAGCTGATACAGCTTATAGGTCCTAAAATGTTTATTTTCTGACCATTTACAGAAGAAGTGTGCTAACTTCTATGTCTAGTATACTGGACAATTATGGTGGATAGATTTTTGTTTCTTCCTATTATTGCAAAGTTATACATAGTGATAACTGTGAAATGAGCTGAAAATAATAGTCAGGGAAGACTTGGAGCTAGTGGAAGTTTTCTTGCTTTCAAATTTTCTTGCAACCATACCAGTAGAAACATAAAGTTAATATATATATATATATATGGTTTAAAAAAGAAGAAAATAATCTCATTCTTTTGAATTCAATTCATAGGTATTATGTACATTTGTATTAGTATGTATTTGCCATACATAGTATTCACATTCATCATAGGGAATTTGTAACTGTACATAAGTATATTAATTCTTCCTTTTTTCCCCCCATTTACAGAAGCCTTGTTTCCTTTCATACTTCAGACCTTTTTTCTTTTTCTTTTTTTATCCTTTTTCCCTTTCCTTTCCATCTCCGTCTCCCTTCCCTTGTTCCCTTTCCAATTTAAACATGTTCTTGCTGCAAGTATCTATCCTCCGTTTTCCACTTTACAAGAGAAACAATGCAATGTTTAAACTGTATGCCTTATTTATTTCACTTAATAGTGTGGTCTCAAGGGGCATCCACTTACCTACAAATGATTCAGGTTTGCCTTTTTATGGCAGAGTAGTACTCCATTGTACACAAATACCACATTTTCTTTAATCATTCATCTGTTCATGATCACATGTACTGTTTCCTAGATTTAACTATTATAAATTGTGCTGGTATAAACATGGTAACATGGTTATGCATTATCACTGTGTATTATGCTTTTGATTACTTTGGGAAGATGACTAGAAGGGGTCGTCTGGAACCTCTAACTTTTTGTTGTTGTTGTTATATTTTTTTTTGAGGAATCTCCATACTGACTTCTGTAGTGGTGGTACCAGTTTATACCCTCAATGGTAGAGAAGGGCACTTTTTACCCACAGCCACATCAGCACTTGTTATTGGTTGATTTCTTAATAGTAACCATTGTTTCTGGAGTGAGTTGCAATCTCAGTTATGCTTTAATTTGCATTTTTCAAATGAACAGTGATGCTAAACATTTTTCATATATTATTTGCTGCTTGTACTTCTTCATCTGAGAAGTGTTTCAGATGCCCATTTTTAGATTGGGTATTTGAATTTGAGGATTCTGAGCTTTTAAGTAGCTTTTAAGTATATAGTAGATGTTAGTCTTTTATCTGAGGAGTAGCTGGTAAAATTTTTTGGCCCATACTGTGGCTGTCTCTCCACTCTGTTAGTGGTTCCTTGTACTGTGCAAAAACTTTTTAAAGTGATGAAATCCTACTTGCTGTTTTTTGTAATATTTCCTGTGCACTTGGGGTTTGTTCATAAAGTTTTTGCATACACTTAGGTCTTCAAAAGTCTTATCTATTCTATTTACACATTAAGTTTTATGTTTTCATACTTAGATCTTTGATCCATTTTGGTTTAGCACATTGTGAGCGCTATGAGTCTAGTTTCCATCTTTGCCATGTGGAAAGCTCATTTACACAGGACAATTTATTAAAGGGGTCATATTCGTTCCAGTGAAGGCATTTGGCCCTTTTGTCAAAGAAAAGTTGGCTGAGGGTATTTTAAGTTGTTTCTGCATCTTCTATTCTATTCCATTTATCATCTGTTCTGTTTCTTTTTCAGTACCACAGTATTTTAATCGCAGTAGCTTTGTAGTATAATTTCAAATCATAGATGTGAATTTTAGGATTGTATTCTCTAATTCTACGAAGTGTACTATTGGTATTTTGCCTGGGATAGCATTAAATCTATATAACAGTTTTGGAAGTATGGCCATTTTCACTATATTGGTTCTATCTGTCCAAGAATAGGGAATATCTTTCCATTTTCTGATATCCTCTTCATTCTCCTTTTTCAGAGTACTGTATTTTTCAATGTAAAAGTCTTTCACTTCTTCAGATGGATTCTGAAGTATTTCATTTTTTTCAATGTTATTATGAAATGTGTCATTTCCCTGGTTTCTCTCTCAATGAGTTTGTTATTTGTGTACAGGAATGCTATGAATTTTTGAGTGTTGATTTTGTATCCTGCTATGTTACCAAATTTGGTTATTAATTGTAGCAGTCTTTTGGTAGAGTTTTGGGAGTCCTCTATGCAGAGTATCTTGTCATTAGCAAAGAATGACCTTTCTCTTGCTCTCTGTATTCCTTTTCTTTCTCTTGTCTAATTGCTCTGGTAAATAATTACAGAAGCCAGTGAGCAAGTGCAGGTGGCCCCTTCATTTTACTGCACCATGGTCTGTATCTTCAATTTCTGTGATGGTTCCAGTTTTTCCCTCTGATTTTTCCTGGATCCCAGAGATCAACCTCTCTCCTTTCCTTCCCAAAGAAAATGTCTGTATTTGCAAATCTTGGTGAGGACGGATGTGTTGCTGTTTACCACTCTGCTATCTTCCTGGAAGTCTTCTTCAATTCATAGTTCAAGGAAAAAGGTTTACCTACAATTGGTCCATCACACTCAGGAATAATTTACAGTAAAGCAAAACTGATTTCTAACAAACTTGGAATAAGGTATAATTAAAGTAAACAGCAAATTATACCACTGATGTAGTTTTCTTAGATTTAGCAAGCACAAACAAGAATAAAAGGAAATTTCACTATTGAAAATGTTGAGCTTTCATGAGCAAAAAAAAAAAAAAAAAAAAAAAAAATTAAATAAATAAGTTGCACCCATAGTTTCCAGTTGCTGCTTTAAATTTTAAATACAAGTGAAAACCCCAAGTGGTCTCTATATAAAATTAAAGTAACACATTTTTCCATGTCTTTATAATCACCATGCAATGTCTAATCTATTATTTAAATGCAGCAATATGAAGTAACACAGAAGCTGGAGACACAAATGTGCCTAAAGCAAGCCGGCTGTGAATTTAATCTTGAATGAGTCCTTGTATTCTTCCAGGTAGAATGCAAAGTGTATTAAAGCATGAGCAATAAAAATGCACTATTTTGAAGGTTATGTATGTCTTGAAGCTCCACAATAGCTACAGCAATTATGTAGCAATTATTTTAGCAATTATTTGCTTTTGAGTTTCTATATCCTGCAACTTTGCATTGCCTACACTGTGGGAGGCATCTATTATCCTACCCTTGATACTCACTGTGTTCTCTATTTACTCTTTGCAATTGTCTTTTCTTTGCAACTTACCTTTTGGGCATTGTAATATTTATTATTTTTCTCTTCACCTCCAAAATATATAAATTTTCTCTAAAATCTACAAAATGAATAAACTGCCACAAAATTTAAATGTGCTCCCTTTTCATTCCAGTTGTAAAAACTTCTTTTTCAAGTTTCAAGCCCCAGCACCTTTAACTACATTTATTGATCTTTTTCTAAACCCTCCCATTAGAACTAGTAGTTTTTTTCTCTTTTTGTACCTCTCCAATATGTCCTCATACAGGTCATACTGTTAGAGTCTCTCTCTCTCTCTCTCTTTCTCTCTCTCTCTCTCTGCTTCTGTCCCTCAATAGACCCTGAGGCCAATTAATGTGCTATGATCACGATCACTACATCATCTGAGCTAATGCACTGTAAATATTATATAATAGGCATTTGGACAAATCTTAAGAGCTAAATGAAACCAATATTACAACCATATTTATTGGGTGCTATTTATTTTTATTTAAGTACTGGGGATGGAACCCAGGGCCACTGCTCTGAATTACCTTCCCCAGTCTTTATGTTGCTGTATATGTCCATATTTTCGTGACAGGGTCTTACTAAATTACCATGTTTAGACTACACTCAAATTTTTGGTCTTTAATTTTTAACAGCAAAGCCTGCTATATACTTGGAAAACAAATTCTGTGCCTTTTGGCTTCTTTCCAACATAAAACAAAATTTCCTTGCTTTTTCTTTTTCAATACATGTATTTTCTCTTGTTTTAACTAGTTGAGAAAATTTGTGGCCAAATTTTTCCATGTCCATTACTATTAGGGTGTTGATAAACTTGCTCTACTGCTTATCACATAAATTGCTGTCATTTTAATTGTATGTATATGTAGTCAAAAACATTTTAAAAATAATTTTATTCAGGTAATGTTACTTGATGTCTATTTAGATATGGTAACTAGTCATGCTACTATTTATTTGTTTATTGAGTTGAAAAAAACATTTTTCTCTATAAAATATATAGTTGTAAATATTGAATATTCTTAATTTTATTGTATTAATGTCATTCATGATTGGAGCTTAAGATTTCTAGTACATGTATTTTATTTTTGCATTAATATTCTTTCATGCACTTTTAAAACCTATTTGGAATCACAAATAACCCAAGAATAAATATGCAACATGCAATTTAACAGGTTTATCTAGACCCTACATGTCAACAGAGAGTTTTGAGGTTCTCATTAGTCAGGTAGAAATGAGTAAGTTTTTCTTCTCTTCTTTTTTTTAGTGGAAATTAAGAAATATCAGTGAGAAGTTGGAATCCATGCTAATAAACTAATACATGCTATACATGTTCCTGAATATTCTTTAAATTCCTTCTTAAATCTCAAGATATTTCAACATATAACCTAGGAAAGGAATTTGGAAATATATATATGTAATAATTTTACCTATTCTGTCATCCAGCAGGTTAAGAGTTTCTGTTTTAACAATTAGTTCTTTGATACATTTTTGTTTTAATGTCATATGTGATATGACATATGGGTCTAGATTCAATTTTCTACATATGGAGAGTCAGTTTTCCCAATTATTTCCCATTAATAATGAGGCTAGCTTCTCTCCAGTATGTATTTTTGGTCCTTTTGTCAGACATCAACTAGTTTAACGTGCTTGCTTCTGCATCACTTATTCAATGCTATTTGCCCTCATCTCTGTTTTGGGGCCAGTTCCCTGATGTTATTATCACAGTAGCTTTGTAGCATAAGTTAAGGTCTGGGATTGTGATGCCTGTTGCTTTGCTCTTGTTGCTCAGGATTGCTTTTGCTATTTTCAGTCTCTTCTAGTTCTATATGAATTATAAGGTTGTTTTATCCAATTCTGTGAAAAGCGTTGTTGGTATTTTGATTGAGATTGCATTAAATCTGCATATTACTTTTGAAAGTATGGCCATTTTGAATGGATTGGTCCTGCTTAGGTAGGGACAGTGTATATCTTTCTATTTTCTGGTGTCCTGTTTAATTTTCTTTTTCAGTGTTCTGATGTCATGGGCATAGTCAAGTGCTTTTTGAACAGACTCTAGTAAATAGTACTAAAAAATCAAGAAGCGGGATCACATCAAATTGCAAAACTTCATTAGAGCAAAAGAATAATCAATACAGTAAAAAAGGTAGGTTAGAGAATGGGAAAAACATTTCCAGCTATTCCTCAGGCAAAACACTCATATCTAGAATATATGAAGAACTAAAAGAAAATTAGACTCACTCCAAGTAAATGATCCAGTGCAACTGAAATTGACAAATAAATCTTGGAAGTGGCCTATATGTCCACCAACAGATGAATGGATAATGAAACTATGGTATTTACACATAATGGAGTATTACTCAGCATAAAGAAAGGTAAGTTCAAATCAATGGTAGGAAAGTGGGTACACCTTGAGACCATAATCTTAAGTGAAATAAGTCAGATCCATAAGCTTAAATATAACATGGCTTCCCTTCTATGAGAAATCCAGATTTTACATAAATACAAAAAATGTTCAACATCAGTGGTCATTCGGGAAATGCAAATTAAAACAACACTGAGATTCCATCTCACTCCAGAAAGAATGACCAAGATTAAAAAATCAACCAACAAATGCTGGACGGGCTGTGGGGAAAAAGGACTGTTGGTGGGAGTGTAGGCTGATGCAACCACTTTGGAAATCAGTGTGGAGATTTCTCAAGAAGCTAGGATTAGAGATTCCATTTGACCCAGATATCCTGCTTATGGGCATTTTCCCAGAAGAATTGAAAATATCATACCACAGTGATATTTGTGCACACATGTTTATAGCAACCAAATTTGTAATAGCCAAACCTTGGAAACAACCCAAGTGCCCGTCAATAAAGGAATGGATAAAAAAAGGGTGGTATTTTTATACAATGGAATACTTCTCAGCTATCAAGAAAGACTGCATTGAGACTTTTATAAGTAAATGGACATGACTTGAGACCATACTCATAAGTGAGATACATCAAACTCACATGTGTAAATACTGTTGTGTTGGGTGATATACTATGTCCCCACAAGTCCTCATACACTATTTTTTTTTTTTTTTTTTTTTTTTGCGGCACCGGGGATTGAACTAACAACCTCACACCTGCCAGGGCAGGTGCTTAAGCCACTGAACCAAACTCCCAGCCCTGGTTTTTTGAGGCAGGGTTGCACTATGTAGTTCTGGTCCTCATACACTTTTGATGTGGCTGAGTTATTGGTTTGTAGTCTGGCACGGGGATTGGCAGTGTGAGTGCTGCACCCGCCCAGGGGTGGAGCCAACATACAGTGTAAATGAGGCGGTTCTTCCTCTTGCTCGCTTCCTCTCTCTCTTGCCAGCATGCCTTGCTGCTTGTGGCCACCATGAATGGCAGCCCTGCCATGCCATGCTGCCTTGGAGCCAGCTAAGTATGGACTGAAACTCCAGAGAAACTGTAAGAAATAAACCTTTTCTTCCCTAATTTTGGGTGTTGGGTATTTTGTCTCAGCAACAAGTGGAAAGTAACAAAGACAGAATTTGGTACCAGGAATGGGGTCGTTGCTGTCACTATTCCTGACCATGTGGTTTGAGAGCCTTTGGAAATGGCTTGTGGGAAGAGTCTGTGAAGGTTCAGAGATGTTGCCTACATGCTTAAAGCTGTAACAGCTTAGATGGTTCTGTATGGGAGATTCTGGTCAGAGCCCAGGAGACCAGAAGGCTGATAGGAAGCCTGCCAGTAAGGACCAGGTTTGGGAGGTTTCTGCTGGGAAGAAGGACTGCATTGGATGTTGAACACCACATGATGTGTGTTACAGCTTGGCAGAAAGTTTGTTTGCGTTCTGCCCATGGCCAGAGACTTTGCCTGAGACTGAGATTAAGGGCAAAGGACTAATTAATCTACAGAGAGAAATTTCCAGGCAATCTAGTGTTGAAATGGTGGCCTGGCTTTTGTTGTGGGCTCTTAGCCAGATTTATGTTGCAAATCAAGAGCAAAGAGTCCGACATGGTGACTTAAAACATGAGTTTTGCTAGGAAGCTGTGGACTACAAAGATGGAGCTGAGACCTTGACTGCTGAGAAGGAACAAAGGAATAAAAAAATGGCCTGGGGGCATCCCAGGAAGCAGTGGGCCTCCACCCTTTGCAGCCTCAGGCCTTCAAAAGTGAAAGAGTTTGCTCAGAGAAAAAAGCTGCAGAATGCCATGTCCCAGAGTGGTGACAAAGGCCACAGGAAGTTTCAAAAGGTTCACAGCTCTATCAGGTCCCAAAATGGAGGCAGCCACACCAGATTCCAGAATGGCAACAGCATAGAGAAACTGTTCCTCACTATCAGGTTCAGAGAGCTGAACAATCCAGGCACTCGACCTCTACAGCCGAGAGAGGAAAGTCTCGCTACCGTTCCAGCCTGCAGCAGACCCTGGCGCCATCCACATGGCACTGGTTTTAAGTACAAGAAAAGGCTAAGGCGGCTTCTGCCTTGCCTGCATAGAGCAATGTGTAAAGATGCAAGGGTAAAGCGAAGGAACACAGATCGTTCAAGAAAAGCTATGAAAGTTAAGACCCCTGAAAGTGCCACAGGGGTGGAATCACTCAAGCTTTTTGGAGCTTGAAACCAGATTGCTTCAGATGCTGAGCAGAGAACTCCAGGACTTAATGTTTGCCCTGTTGGATTTTGGACTTGCTTTGGTTCCAATGCTCTGTATTCCCCTGTGTGTAACTTTTGGAATGGTAATGTTTATCTTGTACCTTTATATGTTGGAAGTGCTTACCCTCGTTTTCATTTGTACAGGGGGTTACAGTTTAGAGTTTGCCATAGATCTCAGAGGAGATTTGGGACTTGAACTGTTCAACAGTGCTGAAACTGTTAGGACTTTGGCAAGTCTTGGAAATGGACTAAACGTCTTTTGTATTAAGGATGTACATGAGTTCTTGGATGTCCAGGGGTGGAATGTATTGGGTGATATACTATGTTCCCCCAAGTCCTCATATACTTTTGATAGGGCTGAGTTATTGGTTTGTTATTGTTTTGTTGTCTGACATGGGGATTGGCAATGTGAGTGCTGCACCCTCCCAGGGGTGGAGCCAACATACAGTGTAAATGAGGTGGGTCTTCCTCTTGCTCGCTTCCTCTCTCTCTTGCCAATGTGCCTTGCTGCTTGTGGCCGCCATGAATAGCAGCCCCGCCATGCCATGCTGCCTTGGAGCCAGCTAAGTATGGACTGAAACTCCTGAGAAACTGTAAGAAATAAACCTTTCCTTTCCTAATTTTGGGCATCAGGTATTTTGTCTCAGCAACACGCTAAAAGTAACTAAGACAGCTGTATTGTCTCCCTAGTGTAAGAAACTGAAAAAATCTACATGATCCAAAATCTACAATAAATACTGTGTAAGGGTAAAAAACTACTCAAAGAGCAAAAGTAATTGGGAAAGGGAAAAGGAGGAAAGAAGGAAGGGAAAAGGAAAAAGACATAAATCTCTATATATGCATATGTAAGATATTTAAAAGGACTATACTGCTGAATGTATTAGTTATTGAGAAAGATCAGTTAATACTCATGATTAGATCAGTTTTACATGTCTATAACTGTTAATGTAAACAACTGTGTTGAAGGTAACGATATGCAATATTGCAACCATTCAAGTTCCTATCATCTTGCTTTGTAAACCTATAATGTTACTGTTGTGGATTTACTGTTGTCATTTGTTTTTCTCTTTTGCTTTTTGTCTTTCTTATATGTGTCTTTTTTTCTCTTAAATAAAAAAATAAATAAAAGTGTAGGCATTTGATAATGGTAATGAAAACTATTAAAAGGTAAAAATATCTCAAAAAAAGAAAAGAAAAACAAAAAGATAGACAACAGGCAATAGGGAGATAGATCGCTTTGAAATGGGAAAGGAATGAAGAGCTGAAAGGAGGAAAAAGATGGCATAAAGAAAGGGAATTAAAAAATTAAAATATGTTATGTACATGTGCCAACTCCACACAAGGAATGTATGTATTACAAACATGTACTAATAAAAAAAATAATAGTGACAGCTGCCATTATTTAAGAAGTACTATTTTTGGTCATGAGTATAAGAAGTACTTTCTCTGGGATTTAAACTACAGTAGTCTCTCCTTTCCTGTAGAGGAGGCATTTAAAGTGGAGGCCTGATTCTGTGGATAGTTCTTGAATCACTATATCCATGTTTTTCTATACATACTTATCTAGGATGATGTTTAGCTTACAAATTAGGCATGATAAAAGATTAATAAGAATAATTCATAATTAACTCAATTATATTTTATTATAATTTCTGTAATCACAACTCTTTGTTTTATAATGGGCCATTATTAAGATTATTAAGTACAACAAGAGTTATTTGAATATCAGCACTAGGGTTTCCTAATAATTGTTGTGATAACTGATATACTACAACAAGATGATTAATGAGGAGAAGGCAGATGGCAATAATTTATCATGCTACAAAATCCACAATTAAAGATTTTTAATTGCTTATTTCTGGGATTTCCTATTTAATATTTTCAGACTCTGGTTCATTTGGGCAAGGAAAACCTTACAACATGAAACCACAGAAAAAAATAGGACCAATGAATTAGAAGAAGTAAAGATACAAGATCTGAGAGTGCACGTTTAAAGTTAAATTTCAAAATTTTTGGTACATTGCTATAGTATTTCAGTATGAAAATCATAATTGTGAATTTATTAATAACTAAGTAAACCCCTCATGCATTTTCAAATATTTTTTGAGTCAGTATCATGCTTGTTCCAGATAATTTCATTTAAAGTAGATTTTTTTTCAGCCAGGTATGGCTGTGCAGGCCTGTATTTTCAGAACTTGGGAGGCTGAGGCAGGAGGTGCACCATGAGTTCGAAGTCAGCCTGGGCTACATAGTAAGTTCAAGGCCAACCTGAACTGCACAGGGAGATCCTGTCTCCAAAGAAAAGAAAAATGTAGAATGTTTGATATGAAAACTTTAATATTTAGCTCATGGCATTGCATTTATCATACCATGTTCTTATTAGAATTATTTTCCTCACAAGACAGATGTATGACTTAGAAGAAAAATGACAGAATCAACCTTTGCCCTCAGATAAAATTTTCTTCTCTGTAAGGTAGAATGTAACCTGAAAATACCTCTACTAGAAAAGCATCAAACAACCTCTAGGACATTTGCTTTTGATCTTTTTGAACAAATGACCACATTTTGCAAAAAGTTGCTAGACAAACTTTAAAAATAATACATACTTGGATAAGACATGGAAATTTCTAAATTAAATTGATATTAAGTTTGAAATTGTATATTCATTTGCATTTTAATTTTTAGAATTTTACTATTTTGTTTGAATCAAAGTCACACTGTGCTGCTCAGACTACCTCAAACTCATGATCTTCCTGCCTCAATCTCCTGTGCCGCTGGGACTGCAGGCATGTGCCATTATGTCTGGATTAAAAACGTTCAGTTAAAATCACGTATGGTTTGTTGTTACAAATCTCTCTTCACAAGTCAGTAGTTAGAAGGAATGACATGTATTCATTTTTGGTAATGTTATAAAGTATCAAGTATCATCCATGGGCTAATATATTCTTATAGTAATAATTTTTCAGACTCTACAATTAGGAGTCATTAATATTCAAAAGTGAGTATTTCTTTGTGTTCTGGTTTCATAGAAATGACACCTGTTAAATACAAAATAATTACTTTAAATGCAATTGTATTTTAGAGTGATAAACATTCATTTTGTGCCATGTTATTGCCTCTAATCACTTAATACAAATCAAAAAAAACTGATCGAAACATGCTAAAGGAAAAAATGGAAAATGGAAGTAAAGAAGACTTGCCAGTTAACCCTTTTACCCCCAAAATAGCAACAACCAACATAAAATAGTAATATGACACTTCTTTGCAGCCTATTCTTAAGTAACTGGCTAATTCCTATAATTTGCCAGTGAACTATTAACACAAAAGATGTCTATCCCTGATACACAGGTCTGTATCCCAAACCTGCAGCCTGCACATATTTTGAGAAATGAGAATTTTAGAGTGAAATTCACCCATGAACACACTCAGGAACTCAATTTTTCTTTATTTTAAAATTAGCAGATATTTTGCTAATTGAATTATATGAAAATCTTTTCTAAAAATAAATTTAAAATTTCAAAAGCAAAATCACTTGGAGAGGGCATGTGTGTTTTACACGTGAACATGCACGTGCATTTACTTACGCTCTTTTTAAACCTTCGCACAATTTTCTGGGCCTCAAATCTTTTTCCACGATCGTATTTGAAGATGAGGAGAACACCCCTGTGTGCCTGGAAACTTGATGCAGC